>JBAMJV010003770.1:0-190666 GCA_037951105.1 Echinarachnius parma | reverse complement strand
GTTACGCCAAATTAATCACATGGGACTAAGCTCAAAATCGGCGTGAGTAATTTTGTAAAAGGAGAGGTAATCAGTTTTAAATGAAAGCATACCCATACACAGATTACCTTGGGCTTATTCACATGGATATATGTTGCTTGGTATTCATTTATATTCCCAAAATATGTTTTTTGGGATCATTTTCCAAAGAAAAAAAACAGATTTTTTTTTTTTTTTTTTTTTTTTTTTTTTTTTTTGCCGATCCGATCTTCCGATTTTTTCTGAATGATCGGAAATCGGCAAAAACGGTCCCGATCATGTATGATCGGATCGTGATCGGCATGCCGATCCGATGATCGGTTACAGCACTAGCTTATTGTAATGGGAGAATGGATTGAAGTTTAAAAAGTCTCCCTAATTATGGAGATATATATTAAGATTTAAGTGAAAAGCTTCTTGTTTTCAAAACCCTTCTTTTTTGTTTTTGTAGTCAAGAGTATCTGAATTTGAATACCCATACTTCAGTACTCACGCAAACGATTGTGGATTTAAAATCTGACATCAATTTCTCTTTTTTTTCACTCCAGAGGTAGGTAAACATTGTTCTTTTTCAATGAAAATATCACTTATCATTCACAAGAATCTTCAACGATATTAGTATTAGTGCTGTAACCGATCATCGGATCGGCATGCCGATCACGATCCGATCATACATGATCGGACCGTTTTTGCCGATTTCCGATCATGCAGAAAAAATCGGAAGATCTGATCGGCAAAAAAAAAAAAATCTGTTTTTTTTTCTTTGGAAAATGATCCAAAAAACATATTTTGGGAATATAAATGAATACCAAAGCTACATATATCCATATGAATAAGCCCAAGGTAATCTTGTATGGGTATGCTTTCATTTAAAACTGATTACCTCTTCTTTTACAAAATTACTCACGCCGATTTTGAGCCTAGTCCATGTGATTAATTTGGTGTAACCTTTCACAATCACATGGGACTAAGCTCAGAATCGGCGAGAGTTGCATGCAGCAAACAGCTGGTATCTGTATATTGACGAATTTCTCGAGCTGTCGCCTTAGGCATCAACAGCGGCACTTTGAAGTCGGTGCGGTTAAGCGTGTTACGTAATATTTTCGCTTGTAAACATCTCTGATGGATCTCCATTCGACTACTAGTACAAACATTCTGAACGGACTACTTTTGATGCATTTTTGACTTCGGTATTCGGAAGTGGGACAGTTTGCGATCGCTACTTATAATGAGCCAATGGGGAAGTGCGCAAGATGGATCCACGCGTCTAATATACCGGTCTGAATTCCCTTTAAAGGGGTACCACTACCCAACAATAATATTCTTATAAATAAAAGGTATCATCTTTAGTATTCCATTCCATCAACAAGTTCACAAAAATATGTTTCCAGAAAAAAATATATAATTGGAAAACGCATCACCCTTCTAAAGCATGCGTTCATGGGTCTGCATGTACGAGACTACTTTGTCCAGAGCGAACGAATCGCCCGGGATTCTATTGTCTCCAAACGTACGCGTGAATAGCATTGGCGCACTCGCAAATGTTGCGCCCGAACGGAACCAGGAAATAGTAGTGGTTCCGTAAGTGGTGGAAATTAATTGCTTGTTTATGAATTACACAACCCTTTGCAAAATGTTGGGTATCTATTTGATATCACAAAACAATACCAAACATATAATTATGTGTTGGTTCTTTGCCTGGTGGTCCCCTTTAATTATCTGTTAAATGCAATCCTTAGTACATGTGATTATTATATTATTACCAATCATCTAATTAATACATTTTTGAATTTGTGTTAATAATCATTGTTTATTTCCAAGTACTTTTGTTAATGAGTAGGCCCTCAAATTAAATTCAGAAAACATGTTCACTGGAGTTTGGGGAGATTTAGTTCCCCTGATGCAAAATTTCCCATTTACAAGCTATTGAACATTATGTACAAAAGAGTTCCAGTTAATACAATTCTTATTTGTCAATGCCATTTCATTCATGATTTAATGTTACAAAGGCTATACAATTATTTTTCATGTCGAAGTAGTAAGATTGTTAAACGGTCGCTCATTGATTATAAATTGAGGTCGAATTTGGTATGATTGTGAAGGTAATCTTGTAATTAACAAGCCTCGAGAAATTCAGATTTTTAATTTTTTTTTAAATATTTTAAATCGAATTGAAATGAGAAAAATTCACCCTCCAAACCAGGCCCAAATTCACCCCGATCTCGCCGCTTAGGTCGATGACGTGTGAGACGAGGGGGTGAATTCTCTGCTATATCGCGGTTATACATCAGTTTGCGTGCATTATTTTGTTTACAACGTCCATCGCTCGCTCGTTTTGCAACATCGAATGAAGAAAACAAAAATCTAGATTGCCCAATGTTAGTGTAAAAGTAAGATATTTTACCGTATGAGTGGTATTTCCCAAAATTAGAGATTTGTTTGACTGAAATGAGAGACGCAAATCGAACGTGCCTCGAAAAAAGAAATGCCCGTCAGTTGAATGATACGAACACGCACTAGAGTTTTCAGCGGCACCGCTCCGCGAGACAGGCTGTGCTCTATAGCTATACCTAGCTAGCTGCACGCCAACTGCCATGACTGCCTTGTAAGTAATTGCACTTTTATAATGCTCCGAAAAGGAACGAAAAATGCAAGATTATTACGATCACACCTATTCTAGACTATCTCTTATTTTACTTACATGTTTGTAGGGCTTTTAAAACAAAATACGAGAACAATTACCTGCAAAAACAGCTGATAATAGTGCACTTTACGCGAGCTGAATTGAAGCGAGCTACATACACTGCACTAGCCATTATATTGCATGCATTGTCCACCGCATACGCGCACGGTCGAGGCTCTCCACGTAGCATGCATGCTGCCGGCGAGTATGATTCAACCCCGATTCAACTCACAGACTAGGTGATTTATTTACCTATTTTTACTTTATCAGACACATTAATGAATAAAAGAATAACTTTATAACGAATATAACTGTTGTTTTATTAGTTCAAACAGTTTAAACCACCATAATTGTATAGAAATATTTTAAACAACCACGGAATCCCCGGGATAAAGGGGTATAAAATCCGGTATATAATGTGGTAGAAACCGAGGCTTCTGATTGGATAACCCCTCGCTCTACGTCAGTACAACACACCCAGCTATTGGACCCCACTCGTAGCTGGATTGTGGTTTTGAAGCAGCGTTTAGTATTTTCATTTTTGTTTTAATTTTCGGATGTGGCGAGTACTGTGAGAAGTGATATTTTCATTTTCTGTATGATTTGAACTTTTTGGAAAGATGAAACTTGGCTTATGTTGCTTTTTCTTTGAATAAACACTTAAAATCCTTACAATTTGTAGATCCTGGTATGAGGTTCCTGTATGAAAAAATAGTCAATACCATGCAGTTATGCACACAATAATTTTCAAGGATATATATTTCAGGATTTTGTGCTGGTATCAAAAGGCAGTTTCTTGTAAGTTTGTACATTTTTACGTAATATTTGCAATCCCTTTACAATTTTTACTTGAACTGAAAGACATAGGCCCCCGTTTCAGAAAGAGATACAATCGATTGTAAGTTGCAATTAATCGTAAGTCAGATCACGTGTTCTAGATGCGCAAATCTGATTGGTTGAAACGCGTATAATTTCTGACTTACGATCAATCGTAACTTACAATCGATTGTATCTCTTTCTGCAACGGGGCCATAGACTGACAATAGATTTACAATACAGTGTAGATTGAAGGCACCCTGTTGAATTATATTCTGTGCAATCAATGTAACAAACTTTATGTACTTCAAAGGGAGTTTCTGTGATTTACAAATCATCTGAAAAGAAATATATTAGGATGAATGTAAACACCCACATGAAATGTTAAATCAAACAGTGCTGTAATTTGGATTCTATGAATAAAAAACAACTATGAACAAATGGAAGAAATAATCTCTTAATGTACTACATTTCGGCCAATAAATTGTTTAACTGATTCATCATAATATTCACAATCATGTTTCAGAAGTTATTCATGTGAAGTCCTTGTATATATATATATATAAACAATTTATACACATTTATGCCATGAAAAAAAGTCTAAAAAAATAAAGAATTAACAAATATATTGTAAGCTTTATGATCTTGGTTATTTTTTCATTCTATGCTTTTGTTGTTGTACATAGTAAGCTTCCCACAGTCTGTGCATTGGTTCACACACAGCCACTGGTGACCCAACTACAGCAGTGGAACCCCGTACAAGCAACCCCCAAAATACTTTTTTTTTACGAGGGCCATTTTGAAAATTTTGAGGAAAAATTAGAATTGCCGTTGTGAAAATGTTCACGAGGGCTATTTTTGGGGCTCACACTCACAGAGGCTCTTATTTTTTGTTTTTACATTTTAAGTAATAGTTCAGAAAAATTTGTTTCCAGAAAAAATTATATAATTGAAAAAAGCATCACCATACTACAATATGTGTTACTGGGTCTGCATACAAAGACTACCTTTTGTCTAGGACGAACGCATCGTCCCTGACATACGTGTGAATAGAAATGGTGCGCTCGCAAATGTTTTGGCGCATGAGGCCATAATGGTTCCGTAAGTGGTGGTAATTAATTGCATTGTTTATGAATTACATACCTTTGGAAATTTTGGCATCTATTTGAAATCACACAACGGTACCAAAAGCATATAATTATGTGTTTGTTCTTTGCCTGGTGGTCCCCTTTGAAATTTAGTTTTGATATCCAGGACCTACCTTTCTGTTGTGGGTGTACGAGTGAAGTGTGTAATAAATAAAAACCTGGGGCATGCATTGTTTACAAGTTCCTTGATATAAATATAACTGTGCAAATGAAATCTTGAATGCTAAAATATATCACTGTAGACTGTACAAGTATGTATATCACCATTTATCACCGGGTACAGTTCAATAAGCAAATCCATTTCAGAATAGCTCCCTCGTGCTGTAAAAGATATGAAGCCCATATGGTGAAAAGATATGTCTGACTGTACAAGTAAATTTCACCACTACTGTGTAGATACATTCATACATCATGTATTTGTTCAATTTTATGCATTTCATAACAAATTGTAACCTCATTACTCCTTTCAAGCCATCGGCTGCCGCTTTCTTTGTAATTTCCCATGTATTACACATTTTCTTATTGTAAATATTACATGTTTTATGAAATTAATAAACCGAAATTGAATTATCACCATGTGACCGATTGCAGTTCAATGAGGCAAGTTAGTTCAATTTTGTGGGTATTCCATAATTGAATGAAATCTCATTACATTTCTAAAAACAGCTATTCCCATGTGACTGAGTACAGTTCAAATCAATGCTGCTACATGTAGTTTATTCAAATCAGAACAGCCCCCTCACTCTGTAGAAGACCTCACAGTATATAAAGCCCATGGGGTGCACAGATTAACCTCAGAGCCAGTCCATGCCTGTATTGTATGCGAGTCATCACACTACCACAACACGGATGCTCGTATGCGATTGGTGGAAGAAGGAAGACCTTTTTCCTTTTTAAATTTGTAGCAAGATCAATATATGAAAAGAAGGGCTTGATATGAATCCGTGACAGGTCAATACTCTGCATTTCAAGTGGCTGAAACTGGAAGTGATGGGAATTGATTTATTACGTTCATGACGACAAGGGAAGGGAGCGTTTGAGTTTGACGTATTTTTGAGGAAGATGCTTGTTTGGGATTTTGCGGCCACAATTGAGAAGTATATATAGCCTATCTGTGTGTATTTGTGTGTCCACTTTGTATTGGCAACCCCAAGGATGCAACGTATTAGTTTTCAGCCAAGCCTGCAAACCATAGATCTATAGATCTATAGATCTGCATTCTGAGTGACTACAAATAGGATTTAACCAGGAAGCGTGGAATTAAGTTCTCAATGTAAAGGGGATTTACCTACTACCGAGTACTGAGTCCCGTGCTTCGGTCAGTGTCAGTGTCTGTGTCTGTGTGTAGTAGTAGTAATAGTATGCAATATAGGAGCACTCCCAAATTGACATTTGTAAGCACTTTGACCAATCAAGTAGAAATTGAATCGATGGATGGACCTTATGAATGACCTATCCAATTTGGCTCGGTTGACTCAAAACTGAAGCAGCATGTGCGGGTACGAGAGGGGCATTAATGCACGCATGCTTGCATAATATTCCTGGAAGAGACATATTCAGAGAACGGCCTTCATAATATTCAAAGTAGCAGGTGAATTTTGCTGGTAAACCTGCTTTGGAGAGTTAACGGGTAACCCTTTTGGTGCAGTTTGTACAATGTGTGGCTAATTACTCAATAATAATCATGTTTTGACAGTGAAAAGCCCGAAACAAGTTCTAGTATTAGTGGAGAATGCCTCTGTGCCAGATGCAAAGATAGAGTTTCTGGCAGGAAAGGATTCATTTGTGTTTTGTTCTGACGTCATACAACCTGTGAGTTCATTTGGAGGACTACGTTATGTGTGACTGGATTATTTCCAACACCCACATTTCATAGTATTTGCACATTTCTCAAATGAACGATAGGTGTGTTCATGTGTTCATTTGGAGGACTACATTACCTGTGACTGGATTATTTCCAACACCAACATTTCATAGGATTTCTGACTTCATGTTTCAATGTCTACCGAGTCTGCCGACAATGATGGACTTCATGTTGTCTTTTTAGTGGATAGTTTTACGAAATTGTAGACACCTTGTACCTGTAGGTGTCTCCTCAGTAAATAACTGTACAGAGTTTGTCATCACACCTTGATGCCTCGCTATCATATTGGATCAGACATGGAACCCTTAGAGGATACTAACCATCTACCGAAGGAAAATGGGATAGAGGCAATTGGTATAACTATGAGATATATTTGAAATACAGTATATGTCAATGTGTACAAACTAATCTCTAGAATCATGAAACATGCTATGTGGTCTTTACCGTCTTATGCAGGGCTCGATAGTATCACTTAAAAATTGATATAGGGCAATTAAAATTTCATAAATGGCCTAGTTTGGTTGCCTGATCAGGCAAATAAATGATTGGTCAACTCTGAGAGAATAATGTAATACCTTACGTTAAAATCTAATCTAGAAGTAGGCGGGCAAGTAAACTTTCTGTTTGGGCAAGTCAAATTTGAAAAGTTATGATATGACTTGCCCAAACTGGCCAGTATGTCTTCTAATATTTCCCCAAATATGTGATATAGATGGTTGTACATAGTCTAATAGTAATTTAGTGTGCACCTTCGTCATCAAAATAATATGAATTATGAAGATTGTATGAAATTATGAAACCATAAATAATGTAGAGTCTCTACTGAGGAGATAGGCTACAGTACAGCCTAGTGAGCCTACATACTATGCCTGGGCTTAACCAAATATGACAGAATTGTTAATGCTTTTCTTTATTCGGAGCCACCAGATTATTGGATATTTTGGGCCTCTATAAAATATTTAGAAGCTTTGGTTTTACTTACCAGACTGCCACAAAAAACAAAAAACTTTCTAATATAGTGTTTGGTGTACAGTATACATGTACTATGTTTCCTTTTTTGTTTACCTTTGGAAGTTCAGATGGAATAATTTGATACGAGTCCTAATTGGCCCCGTTGTAGAAAGAGATACAATCGATTGTAAGTTACAATCGATTGCAAGTGAGATCATGTGTTCTAAATGCGCAAATCTGACCAAGGTTGAAACGCGCAAATGTTCCGACTTAAATCAATTGTAACTTACAATCAATTGTATCTCTTTCTGCAATGGGGCCCATGTCAATATGTTTACTTCAATTCAATCTGTATTGCACACAGTAGTAGTTCATCGATTGGATTTACTACCTATTGACAGGAAATGTTTACCCTCTAAGTACAGTAGTTGGAATGAATGTTAAGTGTTTACACAGGTAGTAATTGGTACACATTGAGTCAGCATCAGACCTTGAATCTTGGTGCTGTATGTACACACGCTCATGGGCGTCAACAGGTGGGGGACGCGGGGGGGGGGGGGGGGGGGGGGACATGTCGTGTCCCCCCCCCCCCATTTTTTAAAGTGGAGGGGATTGTCCCCCCATTTTTTTGCATAAGTGTATACATTATGTATGTTTGATCCATAGATTTCATAGATTTCACTCTAACATACATGTATGTAAAATTTCTGTCTCAGATATGCACCAAATCGCACAATTTCAAGCCCAAAAGTGCAAAAGCTCCCTACTGTCGGAGGGGGACACCCCCTCCCACACCCTCCCCCGCTCGGTCGCTTCGCTCCCTCGCCGATGTCCCCCCCCCCCCCACTTTCGTTTCGAGAAGCTGTTGACGCCCTTGCACACGTTGTACATTGTAGCAAAATACTGTATTCTAATCAAGAGGTCAATGACAGACAAACAAATCTACATCATACATGTATCTCTTTAAAAATATATTACCTTAAGATTCACATTGAAATTATTTGCAGTACTTATACTGGTGTCCATGCGATAAATGCACTGCACATGCACACGCACTATATAAGCATGACATTTTTGTGTATAATTTACAGACAAACATAAGGGCCCCGTTGCAGAAATAGATACAATTGATTGGTTGCGCATTTAGAACACTTTTTGAGTAAACAAAATGTACACTTAAGTCTTAACTCTATCTGTCTGACAACTGGCTGATTATGACACGAGTTCTGATTTGAATTAGGAATTATGCAAGAGATTCAATTTCTTTCATCACAAATGTAGAAAACATACATGTACTTAATACAATGGACATGTACTGTATACTGTACAATGTACATGCTCTGTCGTTGACAACCTGCAGTCACTAATTAATACTTTCTGAGTGTGAATATAAATGAACGTTAGCATACTACTACCAGTAACAAATGGAAACCTTAGAACCTATTAATAACTACATGTAAACATCAGGTGACAATTACAGTCTATTCATCATCTGCTGGAGTGTCAGTATTGATTTGATTTTAAAGGTCCTCTCAGGGATTTGAAAATATTGCCGTTATTTGTATGGAATGTTTCCAGTGTAAACAGTGACTATAAATAACACTTTTTTAGAAATTTTTAGAATAAGTATGTAGCTATGTAGTAATGGTAAAATGATCGTATGCAGTGGAAATTTCAGGGAAAGTTCTGAATGCTAGACAATGCTGCCATCTATTCCCATATTTTGAGTTTTTGAGCATGCAAACCCATAACAGATCTTTTGATTGCTTCATTGTTAAATGATATTTCGATTTGTTTGTATTTGGCTTCATTCCAACAAGTGTACAGAATGCAGGGTGACTAGTCTTGATTACATAATGTAATTTGCTATGTCATAATCACTAAAGGGGGTGCCCTTAACTTTCTTTGTAGCTAAATGGTAAGTGACAAGTCAGCGTCAATTCTAATGCACAAGACATACATGTACATTATGTACATGTACATTACAAATGTACAATGAACAGCATATGCCTGGATTTATACAAGTGTCTATGTAACTACAAGCCTGACCTAGGTAACCCCCCACTACTTACTTGAATGTTAATCATCCGTGCATGTACACACTCAGGTGATGTGCGCTACAGTACTATTTGTCAATTTGTAGTCATCAAGACAGAGAGAGCTCTGTACAGTGTAGTATTGTGTAACAGATCTTTTGTGTAGGTGTCGGATACGAAAGAAGAAGTGTATAGTAAATTTACTAAACAGAGTGCACCATTGGGTCAAGAATTTCTAAACACACTTTGGACAAATTGGAACAATGAAGGGGATGACACATCAAAAGTGAAAAAGACATATTTGCAGAGAATGTGGGTAAAGTGTTGAATACATTTTGATCTGATCTGATTAAGATTTGAATTGATTTGGAACACCGTACTAATTTGGCTTATAACTTGTTACTTACTGTCGTTACTTATTCTTCTTACTTTCCCTATGTACAGAAATGGAAGACAGGGCCACATTGGCCGAAGGCTCCGGTCCCCCAACCGACCAGCCAGATTGTATGACCGTAGACCCCGATGTCATCAGACTAATCCACATCAACGAAGTACAGCCTGTCAAGTACTCCTCCAATGAAGTAGAGTAAGTAGTAGTTAAACTAATCCCTAAACCACTGTACAGTACACCCCAACATTAATGTTTGTATGGAGGGCTACACCCCCTCATTAGCCCCCCCCCCCACCCCCCACACCGACCAGCCAGATTGTATGACCGTAGACCCCGATGTCAGACTAATCCACATCAACGAAGTACAGCCTGTCAAGTACTCCTCCAATGAAGTAGAGTAAGTAGTTAAACCAATCCCTTAACCACACATACAGTACACCCCAACATTAATGATTGTACGGAGGGCTACACCCCCTCATTAGCCCCCCCCCATCCCCCACACCGACCAGCCAGATTGTGTGAATGTACAATGTCAGACTAATCCACATCAACGAAGTACAGCCTGTCAAGTACTCCTCCAATGAAGTAGAGTAAGTAGTTAAACCAATCCCTTAACCACTCTACAGTACACCCCAACATTAATGTTTGTATGGAGGGCTACACCCCCTCATTAGCCCCCCCCCACACCGACCAGCCAGATTGTGTGAATGTACAATGTCACTAATCCACATCAACGAAGTACAGCCTGTCAAGAACTCCTCCAATGAAGTAGAGTAAGTAGTTAAACCAATCCCTTAACCACACATACAGTACACCCCACCATTAATGTTTGTATGGAGGGCTACACCCCCTCATTAGCCCCCCCCCCCACCCCCACACCGACCAGCCAGATTGTGTGACCGTAGACCCCGATGTCAGACTAATCCACATCAACGAAGTGCAGCCTGTCAAGTACTCCTCCAATGAAGTAGAGTAAGTAGTTAAACCAATCCCTTAACCACACATACAGCAGACTTGCCAACCGTTCCGTTTTTAACGGATTTGTCCCGTTTTTAAAGTTTTTATAGCCACAAAAAACGGAACGTTCCGATTTTGAAAAAAAAATAAATAAATAAATAAAAAAAAAAATAATAAAAAAAAAAAAAAATAATAAAATAAAAAAAAAAAAAAAAAAAAAAATCGATATTTTTTTTAATTTTTTTTAAATTTATTTATTTATTTATTTATTTATTTATTTATTTTTTTTTTTCTCGGATATACATGTATTATCCGATATCTGTCCTCTTACCATTTGTTTATTTGAACATTTTGTTACATGTAAAATACCTTTACTTTAGCAATAGATTGGCAGGGTTCAACGTGCCATATTCTGACCGAATCTATAGAATGGGGAGGGGGAAAAAAATAAAAAAATAAATACAAATCTTTTTTTTTTATTTTTATTTTATTTTTTTTTTACCGAAACCGTGAAAATGAAAACGTTTTTGCCGATGCCGGTCGGTTAACCGTCGTGTAACCGTTTCACTACAGCCCTAGTATGCACCAGATTGCACAATTGTAAGTCCAAAAATGCAAAAGCTCCCTACCGTAGGAGGGGGACACCCCCCTCCCACACCCTCCCCCCCTCGGTCGCTCCGCTCCCTCGTGCTCGGGTGTTCAGTTTTCTGACTTTCAAATGTTGGCAAGTATGATACAGTACACCCCACCATTAATGTTTGTATGGAGGGCTACACCCCCTCATTAGCCCCCCCCCCCCACCCCCCACACCGACCAGCCAGATTGTGTGACCGTAGACCCCGATGTCAGACTAATCCACATCAACGAAGTACAGCCTGTCAAGTACTCCTCCAATGAAGTAGAGTAAGTAGTAGTTAAACTAATCCCTAAACCACTGTACAGTACACCCCAACATTAATGTTTGTATGGAGGGCTACACCCCCTCATTAGCCCCCCCCCCCCCCACCACACCGACCAGCCAGATTGTGTGACCGTAGACCCCGATGTCAGACTAATCCACATCAACGAAGTACAGCCTGTCAAGTACTCCTCCAATGAAGTAGAGTAAGTAGTTAAACCACTCCCTAAACCACACATACAGTACACCCCAACATTAATGTTTGTATGGAGGGCTACACCCCCTCATTAGCCCCCCCCCCCCCCCCCCCACACCGACCAGCCAGATTGTATGACCGTAGACCCTGATGTCAGACTAATCCACATCAACGAAGTGCAGCCTGTCAAGTACTCCTCCAATGAAGTAGAGTAAGTAGTTATACCAATCCCTTAACCACACATACAGTACACCCCAACATTAATGTTTGTATGGAGGGCTACACCCCCTCATTAGCCCCCCCCCCCCCCCTCACACCGACCAGCCAGATTGTATGACCGTAGACCCCGATGTCAGACTAATCCACATCAACGAAGTACAGCTTGTCAAGTACTCCTCCAATGAAGTAGAGTAAGTAGTTAAACCAATCCCTTAACCACACATACAGTACACCCCAACATTAATGTTTGTATGGAGGGCTACACCCCCTCATTAGCCCCCACCCCCCTCCCCCCCACACCGACAAGCCAGATTGTGTGAATGTACAATGTCAGACTTATCCACATCAACTAACTACAGCCTGTCAAGAACTCCTCCAATGAAGTAGAGTAGTTAAAATTATATTCCACATACTAAGAATCTTGCTCTACGATTGGTCAAAAGTTAATCACGTGATGAAATATAGTTTCACCCATCGTTACACTCTGTAGATATCTTGGGTGAAAGTGCGTTGCACTCACTAGATAAAAAGTACTATCTACACTCCGCGGTACGGTTGCATTGAATTGAATACCAATAAGTGGCGCGATAACTCTATGCGCGCGAATTACAAATTTAATTGTATTCGTTGTGCATACGGTATACGTAGTACACTGCATACGCTATGCACTGTACATCAGAGGCGTCGATCAGCTGTTCGGAAAACACAATGCATTGGCCGGGGCGAGCATTGTTTGTGAACAATTGCATTGTGTTTTCCGAACAGATCGACGCCCCTGTTGTAGTATCGTACATACACTGTTTGCATGCTCGTTCTGTGTACTCTACTAAAATTGCGGCCACAAACATAAGGTTTGAGCTTTTGGATGAGGATGAAATGGACACGTTTTTACTGGAGAGTGAAAGTAAAAATACAAAGCGACAACTTAAGTTCAGCCTGAAAGTGTTCCAAGATTATTGCGATGCTGGAAGCATACTTTTTAACGAATTGTCTGACGTGGACTTGAAAGCGCTAGACCAAGTGTTGGGGAGACTCTATTTTCGCGTTTTTTGACTTTTTAACTGTTTTTTAGAGTTTACATTTCGCGTTTTAGCTTTTGGAATTACCCTGTTACCGAAATTGGAATAACAAGTCATTGTTGGTAAGTAGATCAAACCTAGTACTATAGTAACAGTACTTAGACTTAGAAGTTAGACTTAAGCCCGGCGCAGACAGAGCCGACACGACCCGATCCGACTGGCTTTAATCAGGCTAGAGTTGGGCCTGGTCGGTCGGAGCAGATTTATCGTGTTGAATCGGCCCCAACTGGCATCCGACTGTCTCTCGACTGGCAAAATGTGTGTCGCGAGGCACTGAAAACTGAGCCGATCGGAATGACAACCAGTCCAGTCGGCTCTGTCTGCGCCGGGCATTCTGAGTACTTAGAGTAGACTAGGGGTAGGCCTGCTTCTACTACTTAGACTAGATCTAAGTTCGATGTGAACCAGTCGAGTCGGCTCTGTCTGCGCCGGGCATTATTTTAGAGTACTTAGACTAGAGTAGACTAGGGCCTAGGCTTGCTTACACTATAGTACTAGTAGTACAGTATTAGTACTACTAGTACTAGACTAGATCTAAGTTCGATGTGGAATATAAAGCAAATAATCACCTTTTGGTTTCAGGCGATGGCAAACTATCACTTCCTCGGCGATCTGAATGTATACGCTATCTTTCCTCAGCTTCGCTTCGGAAAGATAGCTACATCCAGCTCGCCTCGGAAGTGATAGATTGTCCCATCGCCTTCACCAACGGTAATTATTTGCTTACTATCCTTCCTAGACCAAGTATCCCTACATTAATGTTTGTATGGAGGGATACATGCATCCCCCTCACCCTCCCAACTGACCAGCAAGACTGTGTGAACGTACAATGTAGACCCAGATGTCAGACTTATCCACATCAACCAAGTACCGTAAACCGGGGTGACTTTGGCCACTTTTTAAGAAGGATGTACTTTCATCAAGTCTCACTCTTTAGAACTAATTTCTGATTCTATACATTACCCTAAGGTAATTACCATAAAGTGAGGCTTGATGAAAATAGGTTCATCTAAAAAAAGGGGCCAAAGTCACCCCTGTGTACGGTACAGCCTGTGAAGTATTCCTCCAATGAAGTAGAGTTTAAAGAAGTTTAAAAATCCCTCCTACTGTAAGGGTGTATGAATGGTTTAGGAGGGAGTGTATCACTGTTTGTAGGGAAGTCCCCCCCCCCCCCCCCCACCACCCCACCCCAGTGATCAGCCGGAATGTTGTGATAGACCTAACTGCAGCTGGTCTAGTACTGCTAATATGAACCACTTTATATGCCCTAACCCTCCCAAATATGGTTTTCATTTTTTATATTGTATCGGGCCAATTGATTTGAACTTTCTAAAAGAACAATCATCTCCCCTCATCTAGTTACTGACAATTTATTTTGAATGATTTGACTTGAGAGTGTTTGCAAAGTTGTGACATATCTTTACAGATTCATTAGTGGAGGGAAATAAGAGTAATTTGTTAGTAGGGGGGACATACAAATGATACAAGAAATTAATTAGTAGAGATACATATATGAGAAATTCATTAGTAGATACATATTTTTAAGAGAAATGTAATATTGTAGCTCGGGGGAAAAGAGTTTTATGCTTTCATGTGTAATTAAAGGGATCTAGTAACTTTAGTGCAAAAAGCGATGAGTGGTTGATACAATGTATATTGTTATCTGATATGTCCACTGGGTGTTGTGTGAAAATTTCAAGTTAAATGGACTTTATATGGCCGAGTAATGAGCAAAAATGCAAAGTGACATTTACTAACTCCTTGCACTCACTTTGTACATAGTTCTCCATTGGATAAATTGACATCTGAACACTTCAATCGTAAATATCTTTTTAACGAAAGGGAAATTTGAAAAACCGAAACCTGTCCCATGCTTTTTTTTGTTAATAAGAATACAACAAGGTATGAGGGAACCGCTAGAATTTCAATTGGATTTTGAGGATTTGGACAATGAACCCTTGTTCTGTCAATATTTTGGAATTTTGGAATTTTGGAATTCAATCGGCCTGGAAGGTCAAAGTCAGGTGTTGAAAACTGTGTGAATAACAATGATGTTCTTTTTCAATTAAGTGCAAACTCATACATTCATCGCAAAGTATGAAAACAATGGAATTCTGTCAAGTTTGACCCCAGTTAATCCCTTGCCTATGAGATATATATTGCATTTCTTATTGAGTTGATCATACATGCTACACCTGGTTCCCGAAGTGAAGGGGTTAAACAAGACAGTGTGAGTTTGTGTTACATGTATGTGCCCAGTCTTTGAATTGCATACATTACATGTAATTAGACTTCATTTAAAGTGTTTTTACACTGTCTAAGTAAGTGAAAACAAGATTTTAAAATGCTAGTGGCCTGAATCCTATTAAATCTTGTGGCCCTAAACAAAGAAAACAACAATATTTATATTTGGTGGCCTAAAGTTAATTTTTAGTTGTCCCCTGGCAGCATTCCTTTGCTAATTTCGAGCTCCAACTATCTAGTTCAATTACTATAAAAATTTATTTTATCAATCTTTAGGTCACAGTTGACAAAATTGATATTTTCTTTTATTCCTAAAGCAAGCTGTTTCCTTGTTATCTTTTCATTTGTGTCTCTGCGGTATTTTGGCACATCTATGAAAGTCAAATTGGAAAAACACTGAGAATGTTTTGATAACTTTATTACTTTTTGGGGTCACGATGTGCAAATTAAAAATTTTCTAATAAATTGCTGAAGAAAGATGTTATCTTGTTGTCTTTTCATTTCTGTCTCCGCAGTATTTAGGCACATCGCTATGAAAGTCAGAGTGCAATAACATTTTAAATTTTAAATGAGGTACCATATTTACGTAGTCTTGTAATCTTATTTTAAAGTGGAAATGTGACTGCCTCAAAAGATAAGCCAGAAATAGCTGGTTGTACCTCACATTTGATTATTGATTATAAGCTCTCGGATGTTCATGTGCGTGTTGCATTATAGCATGGCTCGACATTAGCATTTGCCCAATTACCCGGGGCAAATTAAATTTAATACATTTATGTTCTAATGTGGTTGCCCGATCGGACAACTGCAACCAGGCAACTTCTGTTCAACCAGGAGAGAACTGTAATTTCTTACTTGTAAATCTCATCTAGAAAAGAGCAAGAAATTTCCTAAACATATCGAGCTACCTCGCATAATTAACTTTTCTTTTTACTTTTTCTCACACTGTTTTGGGGGGCAAGTCAATACAAATTTCCTGTAAAATTAAACAAAATATATAGTTTTACTTGCAAGCCCGAATGGGGAAGTAGGAAAAAAAAGTTTGTGTGGAGGCTTGTCTATAGATATAGAATATGCATGAGTTTTGTATTGGACATAGATGTACCTGTGCGTCAAGTATTTAGATCTGGCTGTTTGATCAGGAAATGAGGAATGATAGGGTTTCCCTGAGCAGTGCAGCCTCCCACCTTCCAAAATTCCAAATTTAACCATCATTTCCTGTCATTATAATGTTTCCTCGGGGGCGCTATTTGCCCATTAGGTACATGATGATTGATCACATGTAGCTTTGATAAAATTTAGGTTAGTGTACATTATGCAACATACTGTACACTGTTTGCAAAGGGAAAGTATTTGGGTTTTTTTTTTGGGGGGACACTACTTTTCAAGCTCACCCGCATAAAAATGGCAGTCTGATATTTGATATTCTTTAATTTTAAGAGGGCTCTCTTTGATAATTGGAGGATGAAAATTGACCTCAGCCCCCGTTTTATTTTTCCACTGACTGTGTTGAATTCTAAAGGCTAATCAGAGAGGGGATGGTCCTCCCAACTATGTGGGTTAATATTGCCTAAAGCCTACTAATTTATTATCAGATTTTGTGTCTCATTAGGTCCAATCTCTATTCATGAATACTGATAATGGGATTTTTAATAATTACAATCTATACTTTAGGGAATCATAGTACTGTGATACAGAGTGGATTTATTCCCTTTATTTCAAAAGTAGGAGCGACAGTACATTTAAGCTACTTGTCCCGATCTATGGATTTATTAATTACCATTTAGCAGGGCTTGACATTTAAACTGACCCTTTGGCCAGAGGCCAGTTAAATTTAAACTCAGTCCAGCAACTATTGATGATCCCTGAAAATAGACCAAGATTAATGCATCAGATTTCATCCCATCAGCCAATCTCCCTGATTATTAGGATATATCTCCCTGATTTCTGATGAAATTTCCCTAAATCTTCCCGTTTGTTGAATTTTAATGTTGGTAGCTCTGTGAATCACCGGAAGTTATATATATTTTTTCTTGAATGATAACAACAATTCTGATTAACAAGTGATTCAAACAACTTGATACCAAGAAAGGTAGAACCATAGAAGTGCCTTTAAGAATTCAGATGCAATCATACCTTCTGCAAGATCTTGGATGTCAAGGCTTTTCTTACCAGTGGTAGCAAGTTCATTAGAGCTCAGTACTGTCTTCGAATGAAACCCAATCAGATACAGAGTACGTAGATGTAACTCCAGATGGAATACCAATTGATGCTCATCCCATCTTGCCTCCTATGTGTACAAATTTAAATCTGCTGCCAACACCAGTACATACGCAGGGCTTCACACTAAATTTATTTGCTAGTGACATAATTTTCTTTCAATTTTTGTAGCACGCAGCAGACATTTAGTGACCCCATAATTACTTTTATCAATCCCTTTATTGACCAAAACTGCACAGTTTATCGATGCGCATTTTGTCATTCTGTTTTAAAATTTAGTTGCCCGGGTGATGCCCCGATCAGACGACTAAAACTACAAATTTATGACATTTTACTGGGCCAACATACATATTTACTGTTCATGGGCCATTGGTCAAGTGATAATACTGAGCCTTGGTGTATGTTTATTAGCTACATGCTTGTTGTGGGGTTTTGACATTGATCTTCACAAAAATTATCTATATATCTATAGACTAAAGATCTACGCTGTCTGAAAGATGTCAATACTTGTATGACTTTAAATGAGATCTTCAAAGTGGGTGTGCAAGCTCATATACACATACCATACTCTCAGTCTGTCTGAACTGTGTGAATATAATTCCATTACCTAGTGGTAGGCCCACTGGTACATGGAATACCAATACACATAGTTTGTATGGAATACCAATCTATAGATCTAAATTGTCATCAAAATTGTCTGCCAGGCCAGTATTGGCAGAACGAGGCAATCAGCAGCAGCATGCAACGTGGGATCCCCATTACTCTCTGATTGCCTTGTTTTCAATCAGCAGTGTGAGTCTATCTCCATACAGATTTATTCATGCACATTCCACATGCACTGTATGATTATGCTCTGGCATATTTTGTGTCTGGCTTATATCTCTAGCGGCATATTTTATCACGTATATTTGGTTTAATTTAGTCCCAATGTCGTTTTTGTGCTGAGTTGAATTGGGTACATTTTGTTGTTGTGTCTGAGCAAGGATCCCCATACAGTAATTTCTTTCTGATTGCCTTGTTTACAAATCAGCTGTACTGTACATCTTGATATTTCATTCATGCACATGTACAGATAAATATCCCCCGTATATGTTGTCTTTAATTTGGATTAATGAAATGTTAGTGGTCCTTTCGATCCCTGCATTAGATTAGGTGGAGTTTTCAATCAGTTGATACCATTTAGAAGACATAGAGCATCATGTACTGTCCTGTTCAGACAATGTGCTCCTACATGTAAATTGCTGCCCCTTATATATGTATTACTATATGAGACCAGCTCTGGCAAAACCAGGAACTTCTCTGCATTTACGATTTTGCGTAAATGGCCTGAAAAGGTCAAAAATTGACCTCACGGACGAAATGGACATTTTAGTAATTGTTAAGCAACTTTTCTAGTTTCTAATGAGATATGCAAAATTCCGAAATATTATCGGGAAAATGGCTATTATCTTAGGATAAAATCAAGAATGACATGTACTTTGAACTGAGTGTTGAACTTTAACCTCAATTATCTCCTTTGTTTTAGCAGAATAAAAAAAATAATTTAAAAATCATAACTTCGTCAATTTTTGTCTGATCGGCATAAAAATGGTCTCAAAACAAAGAGAAAAATCCACACAACAACATCATATCAAAAGCTCAATTTTAAATTTTGTGTCAAAGTTGCTGGTTTTGCCAGAGCCGGTCACATATGATATGTGATATACGTTTAATGATAGCATGGTGTGATATGGCACATATCTGCTACCTACTTGTACCTTGTATAGTGCCTGTAGTGGGAGTACTGTGGTAATGGTTCCCCTATTCCCTGATTGACTGTTGATCAATTGGCGTGCACACTGGTAATAGATCTAATCACGAGGTATTATATTCCTGAGTGGAGGAATTATTTGGGGGCTACTAGATGCACCATGCATGTATTCAAGCAAGCTTTTTATTGATCATATAAAAGTAATAAAACTATCACAGGTTTTACGTAACCTGGACTGGTAAACTGTCAGTTTGCCCCATTCTGATGCCCTGTGCCAATTTTTCACAGATATGTGATGCAATCATGCATCGGTAGTGGCCCTATTCACACAGCAAGATGCTAAAATAATGATCAACTTTCCACAATGTTTGCCCCACAAAATGGGCAATAAGTTCCAATAACCATAAATGATTGGTTTGGGAAACTTTGATTTCTTGGGACTTTGAGCAGATATTAGAGGCAACATAATAAGTGTGTTATGAGATTGCTTTCAACATATTTGTTAGAACATGCAATATTCCTGATCTGCGATGTTACTAGGTCGTAAATGACCTTCCATCTAAACTTCTCCATCTTTTCTCAAGTCTGCCTCCTTCAATTTTGAAGATTCTTGCAAACATATGAAAGTTCTGTTTACTCCTTTATACCTCTGTCTTGGTAGAGGAGTAAACAGGTTTACATTTGGAAAATTCACTGTAGAAACAGCTTTACAACCAACCCAAAAAATACACGGGGGCGACGGGCGATTCGCCCCCGAAACCTTTGAAATCGCCCCCGTGAGCCACGGCACGGGGGCGGAAAAAAAAAGAAAAAAAAAAATCTTTCTGCATGATCGGAAAGCGCCAGAAACGTACCAAACATGGCATAATCGGATAGGTCACAACATGATAAATATTGATAATCATTTATTAGACCCGTGAGCAGTGTAAATGAAGTAAACAAAATAAGAGCCCCTGTGAGCCCCAAAATAGCCCTCGTGAATAATTTCACGAAGGCGTTTTTCTCCCTCAAAATTTTCAAAATGGCCCTCGTGAACAAAAAGAAGTATTTTTGGGGTTGTTTACAACACAGTCCAATCTCCCCAGAAAGCAATAGGTGACTCTGAATAGGGTCCAAACACTCCATGCAAGGTCAGCCCATCATCTCCATCCATGAAAAATGAAAGATAACCCTGCATGAGATTGTGGGAATCCAGACCAGACAGTGCAGCATGTGGTAAATGACTGCCCTCTCAGATTACAACAGATGCTGCACTGACCTGGCATACTTGTTATACAGGCAGGGTTTGACATTAGCACTTGCCCTATTGGTCAGGGCAAATTGCTGTTGGGCAAATAAAATGACATACCTGGTCTAGTGTGAGCGCCTGATCAGGCAACTTAAAGGGAAATGCCAGTAGTGGGAAACGCCCCACACAAAACAAATTGAATGTACGCTCTTATTACCAATCATGTGAAAGAATATGTTTTTACTAATTATACGGGATGATAAAAATTTGGCCTGGAAACCACCTACTAATTGATACATTTGGTAAATTATAAAGCTATCTACTGCGGATTGATATCTCGCCGATGGTTGTATGTTGATATACAGCCTCGTGCGATGCGTGTTACTATGGCAAATGCGCACATGGTAATTCGCACGAGCGAATCGCTCGAACGAGCGTATCTATGTGGCCAGCGCAGACGGGCCAAACTGACGGTGAATTTAGGCTCAATGTCGGCGGCTTTCATAAACGTTTTAACTGATATTTCTGCACTTAACGATACTAAGGTTCGGATTTTTCCACACACGCCCCTTTTAATGATAGTTCAACAATACTAATCAATTAGTTTGGCCAATAAAGTTATTTTCCACTACTGGAATTTCCCTTTAAGTAACATGATTTCTGTTCAACTACGAGAGAAAAATGTAATTCCTTCACTTCTGTATAAATCTTATCTAGAAACAAGAGTGAAATTTGTCTCCAAGCAGATTGAGCTACCTAGCATGATTAGTGTTTCATTTTTCACATTGTTTGTGTTTTTTTTTGTTTGGGGGGGGGGGGGGGGGCAAGTAAATTTTCTGTTCTGAAAAGTGAAATTTGAACATTCTAGCAGGAAAAAAACATTTAGTGTGATCGAGGCTTGTGTTATAGACTGTGCATGTACAACAATGTCGTAAACTAATTGATATACAACTTATTGTATACTGTATTTTTGTTTTACTCCTTTTTCTTCGCAGCACTGGAAAGTATACCTTCTACACCTTTCCCCCAAAGTTCCTGTTTGAACAGTTCCGTCGCTACGCCAACGTTTTCTTCCTCTTGATCGCCCTTCTTCAGGTAAGACATTGCTCTTAAAGTTTTTAATAGATACAATACATGTATCCACTTCAATGCTGAATATTTTTCATAAAATTTTGTGTAATTTGCATGCTAAAAAACACATTTCAGTTGTATTTTATTTGGAATCGTTGACATTCATATGGAATTTCATTTAAATCTTTCTACCAGAAATTTAGAACATCTTTAAATATTAAAATCCTAATCATATTTTGGTGCACTACTTAAATTATACAATAAGTAAACATCATACAGAACTGGAAAAAGAAAGTTTTGGATTGATATGATTACTGGAACATTATTACACTGTTCATGTTGGTAGTGTGAGAATTTTCAATGTCTTTGTTCTCAGTAATAATTATAATGTACCCATGTAATACCCATTGCCTAAAGAACCTGGGACTATGGTTAGGGTCCTGTAATAACTCTAAAGAGAGCAGGGTAGAGAATAAACAGGGGCTGAGGGCGACTTTGCCCCCTAATTTTCAAAATAGCCCCCTGAAATGAGTAGGTAGCCCCTAAAATTACCATAGGGTATTATGGGAAATATTTTGTGATATCCATCAGATTGAAAAAGTAGCCCCCTAAAATTAAAAATCATTTGTTTCCTTGAAAGAGAGTACACAAATCTAGGAGGGAAAGGTTTAATATGACATCCATTCAGGATGTGTTTTGTTTGTCCTGTGCTACAGCAAATCCTGAGCGTGTCTCCAACAGGGCGTTATACCACCCTCCTTCCTCTCATGATCTCATCTTCTGAATCTTCATCCTCCTCGTTCTCTTTATTCTTGTCTTCCCCTCCATCTTCGATGACTTTGTTTTCAGTAATAATTGTATGTTGAACCCATTGCCTACAGGAACCTTGTGGGTTTATTCATGATTTGTTTTGTTTGTCCTGTGCTGCAGCAAATCCTGAGGGTGTCTCCAACAGGGCGCTATACCACCCTTCTGCCTCTCATGATCTCATCTTCTGAATCTTCATCCTCCTTGTTCTCTTTATTTTTGTCTTCCCCTCCATCTTCGATGTCTTTGTTTTCAGTAATATGTGTATTTTAACCCGTTGCCTACAGGAACCTTGTGGGTTTATATTCATGATTTGTTTTGTTTGTCTTGTGCTACAGCGAATCCCGAGCGTGTCTCCAACAGAAAGGGCGCTATACCATCCTTCTGCCTCTCATCTTCATCCTCCACATCTCCACCCCCCAAGGAAATCGTAGAGGATTTTGTTTTTGTTCTCAGAAATAAGTTTGTATATATATTTATAATAAGATATTCATTGATGATGTGTTTTGTTTGTCTTTTTAAACAGCAAATCCCGAGCGTGTCACCAACAGGGCGTTATACCACCCTTCTGCCTCTCATCTTCATCCTCCACATCTCCACCCCCCAAGAAAATCGTGGAGGATATTGTTTTTGTTCTCAGAAATAAGTTTGTATATATAAGATATTCATTAATGATGTGTTTTGTTTGTCTTTGAAACAGCAAATCCCGAGCGTGTCACCAACAGGGCGTTATACCACCCTTCTGCCTCTCATCTTCATCCTCCTCGTCTCTGCCGTGAAGGAAATTGTAGAGGACATTGTAAGTCTGCCTCACATTTTTTCAACATTTGAATATAATATATTAAATTAGCCTGTAGCACCCTATATAGTAGAGCAGCTTGGGCTAGTATGCTCCCATGGGAGTTTAGATGGTGCGTAAGATAATTGTGTGGGTTTGAACTGTACCTGATGACCGAGGGTAATAAAGAGCTGAATAGGGCACCTAAATACATGTTGCTCTATAAATGCTATTACATTGTATATTATTTATTATGAAATCTAAAAAGATTAAGTTGAGATTTACTAAGTCTATCCAATAAGTTCAGATTTGGGATGTGATAAGGCAGTGTTCGAAATAAGCACAGGATTAGTGGCCCGGGTGCACTAAAAAATAGTTAGTTTTGGGCCGCCACATTTCATTGATGATAAATTCAACTGGTCCGAATGAGCAACCAAATGTGACAAAAATGTTGCTGTTTTCCTTTGTTTGGGCCACTAGAATTTTAAAAATCTTGTTTTTACGTTCCCAACTGGTTAAGTTAGTTAAAGTCCTTCCCGTGCCAATGTTGCCACATAAGGCGGCGCCTATCTCCGATTCATTAGCCCGAGGCCACATGTCTACTAAATGTAGCGAAAGCTACAGAAGGGGGCCAGTCCTCTGGTAACTCGTGTGATTAACTTTCCCTTCTCCATTCTATAAATGCCGAGCGCCTGGCTAGAAGGCAGAAGGTACCATTTTTAAAGTCTTTGGTATGACCCGGTCTGAGTTCGAACCCGGGACCTCCCGTGCATGAGGCGGACACTTTAACCGCTAAGCCACCATGCTCGGTTCCCAACTGGGTCACAAGGCAAACAAGTTAATTTCTAGCTCTGGATAAATTGGATCAGATTTGTATGAATTTGCTTTGATAAAATTAATCCAAACAAGATCAATGCAGATAGGATTTATAAGATCATATTGGATCACCATTTACATGCATTGAAATTATTTGTAAAATTGTATTTAGTTAATTAGTTTATTATGTTTTTAAGGTGCCCCGCTTACAAGGTCTGCTTTCAAGGGGCACCTCAACCATTTGTTGATTTTCTTGTATTTTATGTATTTTTATATTGGTTAAAATAAATAAAATGAAAATGAAATGCATGTTTATTGTTCAAACAGCTAAGGGTCGAGTGAAGCGTACACTAACTTTATAAGATGAGTTTCAAGTTGATCGGCCATCTGCTTTAATATAGCAAAACAGATCGCTATCTACTGAGGCTTACAGTGATTTCAAGCATGGTTGACTACTGGTGCAGCATGCTTGACTACTGGTGCAGCATGCTTCACTCAGTTTTCCTCTTAATTTAAGAAACGTCAACATTCCCAAGTAGCTAGGCATTAATATACAGTGGAACCACGTTATAATGAGCTCTGGTATAACAAAAACCCTTTCATAATAAGGTAATAAAGTGGAACCTCGTTATTTAGGAGCTCTGATATAACAAAAACCCTTTCATAATAAGGTAATAAAGTGGAACCTCGTTATTTAGGAGCTCTGATATAACCAAATCCCTTTTAATATGATAAGGTAATACAGTGGAACCTTGTTATAAAGAGCTCTGATATATCAAAAACCCTTTTTAACATGTGGTCATTTTACGATCTCTTTATATTCTTTTCTTTTTTTACCGTGATGTAATAAGACAACTGATTTTAAAATGTGATTTTCAAGATATGTTTCTTTTATTTTTTTCAGAAACGACATAAAGCAGATGATGAAGTAAACAATAGAAAAATATTGGGTAAGTTAATTTGATTAATCTCATCACATGTTGTGTATATATTGTATTTGATTTGTATTATTGTACATTTTTATCGGATGTGAAATGAACTGAAACTGAATGAACGAGTTGATACTTAGAAAATACACATTGCATGCAGTGTGACTTGTCCGATGTACTTTATATTTTGTTATCTAATATATTGAATGGAAATGAACTACCATTTTAATTTCCATTTCCACAATGTTGTTTTAATTATTCATGTGCGTAGATACCAAATGGGCTGAATGGGAAAGCAAAACTACCGTAGAACTAGGATTTAGATCTTAATGCACTCCAAGGTTGAACAAATCACAACAAAGTGTATAGTGAAAGAGAAATGAATATTTATTACCTTATACCAGGGATGTAAATTAAATAATTCATGGGCTGTATGGTTCATCTCTAATTAGGTAATTTCATTAGACACTACTAATCATAACTAGGCCTCGGACAAATACCTTTTTTGCTTTCCAAATATTCAACCAGAAAGGTATATGGATAAACTAGATCATTTGTTATTACTTAAACAAATCAAATTAAAAATGTTTATGCTGCACCCTATAGTAGGGACTAACAGTTGAATTTTGTTTTTTTCAAGGTAATGCAATTCTGGTAAACTTCTAGTACTGATGTGGATTGTTTTAAATATAATATTTAACAAAACACTACAAAACGAACACTAAAAAATGCCTTCAATCTGGTGATTATTCTTTAATTCAATTACATCTTGATATTAAAAATAGTTATTAAACTAAAAACAAACATATATTAGACCGTTAATAACTGGATATCTGGTTAGTAAAATAATTAATATTTGGATACCAACAGCTGTTCAGCTATTCAAATTATTCCAATATTCAGATAGTTGTCCCAGGCCTTATCATAACTGTCTTTTCGTCTCCTGTTTTTGATTCATCACAAAAAGAACCAAGATAAATCAAATGATGAGGAAGCTTGCACAAACTGCAATTCTTATCAAATTCAGTTTCTTAAGTTGTTAACATATTGGGAGAAAGAGAAAATAGCCAGATAAAATCCATGGGTACCGTATAGACACAGGGACTTGCCTGCTAGCCCTGGGCAAGTAACAAATTGGTGTCAGGCAAGTAAAATTTAATAACTTGTATAGATTGCTTGCCCGGTCGGACATCCAAATAACTTTAAGAGAACAATGTAATTTCATACATGTAAATCTCATCTAGAAGTAAGAGGGCAAGTAAAATGTCAAGATTTATGATTTTACTTGCCCAAATAGGTGATTAAGGAAAAAGGTTAGTGTGGAGACTTGTAACCCATCAAGGACGAGAGCTATTTTAAGCCAGGCAAAATTGATCATTGTTTTCCTCTACAAATTGGCAACTCCTAATTTTGTTTGACCTTTTAATGACATAAGAATAGGTGGAAAATATTTATTCATTAAAATTTAAGACAAATATGAAGTGACCAGTTGGTCTTTTTTTTCGTCGGGACAAAGGCAATATGT
Source organism: Echinarachnius parma (assembly GCA_037951105.1). Lineage (NCBI taxonomy): Eukaryota > Metazoa > Echinodermata > Echinoidea > Clypeasteroida > Echinarachniidae > Echinarachnius > Echinarachnius parma. Next base: position 164,042 of record JBAMJV010003770.1, on the reverse strand, counting down.
TGAAAAAATATTGCTTCTTTGATTGGTAAATGCTGGAAATCGTCTGAACCCCTCCTTTAAACCTGTGTGTTATTTGTATACTTGTGACTGTAATGTTTTGTTTTTTGTAATGAATTTAAAAGGTACCGTATTTGTCGGTGTATTAACCGCTCCGGTGTATTAACCGCACCCCTGAAAAAAAAAAAAAAAGTGCGGTTAATACGGTCGTGTATTAACCGCACCCCCCTTTTTTTTTCCTTTTTTTGTTGAAAAAAGGTGCGGTTAATACACCAGCAAATACGGTAGTCTGAATTATGCACATATTGGAAGAAAGAGGAAACGACCAGATAACCTTGTGGATATTTATAAATGAGTCACCTTCTGCATTATATACAATTCTTACCTGCTCACTTGAACCTGTCCCATCATTTGTATATTGATTAGCTATCACAAGACAGTTTTGTATCGTGGATGGAAATCTCATGTTACACGCTCCCAGATACCTGATACCAAATTATGTATGCAGCTGTTTTAATAGCCAGATTTTATGAGGTGTGCCCTAGGGGTTTTATGTGGTTTGTCAGCTGTCAAGGCTAAATGGCAGATGCATCGCTTGTTTTTTAAATTTTTTATTTGAAGTCCAAGAATATTTGTTCATATTTTTCTCCTTTTGTCAACATGTGTTTTTTCATATACATTGTTATGATCATGTATGTTGGCAATTCCAGCGTCACAGACATTACAAATCAGAGAATTTTCATGACTCTCCAATGCCACTACTAATTCATGCCTCTAGCTAATGTCTACTTTTGATTACAAAGGTAGTAAGTTATAGACAAGGCAATGGTAAATTGAATTCAAGTTAGATTTTACGAAACAGGCCAGTGATCCAGACAACAAAATGTTGCATCATGGACATTACATGGAGACCACTTACTCTATAGATACAATATCGATGCTTCATTCAAGGTTGACATATATTTTAATTGAGTGATTTATGATTAAATGAATGCATCAAATCATTATTTACAGATTGTGAAATAAAGTTGCAGACAAAGTGATTGAGAGGGATTATAAATGTAATAAATGTTTTTATTATTTTTTTTGTAAATAACAATTGAAATCATAGTCACAATTTATAAACCCTAACCCTGTCTTTGTTCTTTCACATTTTAAATGAAAGAAAATTAAAGTATTATTATTATTATATAAACTGTCCATAATGTAAAGTACATCTAACAATACATGTTTTATACCAAGAGAGATTATGAATTTAGTAGAAAATTATAATTGACAAAAATAACAGTATAACATAATTCTAATTTGGTATGTAAATGAAAATTTTGTTATTATTTTGTTTTCATACACCAATCCTTTTTTTTTCCACAATTTGTCTGGCAGTTCTTAGGAATGGAGCATTCATGCATGTCAAGTGGAGAGAGGTAAGGAAACATTGCCTGTATCTGCATTTCAGAAAAATATTTAAAACACAATTTTTACCAATCATACTTAAATCAACGGCAGACAAAATGTATGATTTTTCTACCATCAAACTGTGCATGCACTCAAAGTTGCAAATGTAGGTGTGCACTTTCACTAGAGCCCGACCCTTTACTGATTCGACTGGTTCGTAATAACATATTAAAATGTTATGTTATATTTTATTAAATCTGGCAACATTGAAGGTTGCCAGAGATTTTCCCAACATAGCAACATATGTGGTATGCAAGGAACAGGTTAGTTGAATAACTTGTCTGTAAGTCATAAGGAAAAGTATATGCATGCACACATTTTAAAATGTTAGTGAATCATGACAAAAATCCATGGGTTATTTTGTGTGTATACTTGTATGTATGTGACAAACCTTTCATTATATGGGAAGGTGTGTATGCTATGTAATTTCCTGTAGCTCCGTTCCAGGACATACAGGAAACTGGTAAACAAATCTTTGTCCTTTAATTGTAATTACTTTTTCGGTGAGTGATAAAATACAATAAAACACACCTGTTGTCTGACTTGTCTGACTTCCTTTGGCTCCTATTTTGTCAACCACATATTGTTACCATGGTGATTTTAGAGTAGATTTTGGTTGTTAAGGCATGTTTTTCAATTTATATTCAAATTTAATGTTGACTAAATACAAATGATGATTGGAAACTTTAAAAATTCCATATTGACATGATTAGCTGTAGATCAATCGATGGTAAATTAATATTTATAATCATTTTGTTTTGTTAGAATGTCCAATGATTCTAAACTTCTAATAGTATAACCAAATAATACTTGAAATGAGAAAGAATAATCCTATTTTCTCTCTCTTTCCAGTTGGCCGTGGGAGATGTGGTGCAAGTCAAGAGAGGAGAGTTCTTTCCAGCTGATCTCATCCTATTGGCTTCCAGGTAATAGTTAAAGTCCTTCCCGTGCCAATGTTGGCACATAAGGTGGCGCCTATCTCCGATTCATTAGCCCTAGGCCACACGTCTACTAAATGTAGCAAAAGTTACAGAAGGGGGCCAGTCCTCTGGTAGCTCGTGTGATTAACTTTCCCTTCTCCATTCTATAAATGCCGAGCGCCTGGCTAGAAGGCAGAAGGTACCATTTTTAAAGTCTTTGGTATGACCTGGTCTGGGTTGGAACCCGGGACCTCCCATGCATGAAGCGGACACTCTAACCGCTAAGCCACCATGCTCGGTTCCCGGTAATAGAGCTAACACCTATTAAAGTGTGATGTCATAGCTATTCATTGACATGGGTAATGGTTCTAAATTCGGGCAAGCTACTCATTTGTAGTCTAGCATTTGCCAAATAGGCAGTCGTCCAGCTCCAACCCACTATCAAAAGGTCAACCCAAAGGACAAGTGGTTTAGAACCATTACTGTGGTATAATATATGAGTATGGTTCTAAATTCATGCAAGCTTCTCATTTGTAGTCCAGCGGTTGCCAAATAGGCAATCGTCCAGCTCCAACCCACTATCAAAAGGTCAACCCAAAGGACAAGTGGTTTAGAACCGTTACTATGGTATAATATAAGAGTATGATGTCATCACTTTGGTACTGTAAACTCTGTTATTTTTGCACAATTTTTTTGGTTCGCGCTAGGCAACACACACATTTTGTGCTAGAATTTGTGCTAGTATGCTCCCCGGGGAGTTTAGAATGTGTACAAGATAATTGTGCGGGTCTGAACTGTACCAAATGACATGGGATAATAATAAGCGCTTAGAGGCTGTTCTGCATTAGGCGCGATACAAATATGATCTATTATTATTATTATCTATTAACCCATTCTGGACTGGTCCCAAAAATAATCAGGCTTCGGTCTGTGGAGAATACATGTTGGAGCAAAATCAATCAGTCCTCAATAGGATGACAAGCATTCTGTTCACAGAACAAAACTTGATAAAATCAAGAATCGTTTCAAAATTAGATTACACTTGACACATGTACAACTTCTATGTGGATAAATATTAAATATATGTGACCGGCTATATTCCCCCTAATATCCAGCGCCCCACAAGCCATGTGCTACATAGAGACGGCCCAACTTGACGGTGAAACGAACCTGAAGATACGGCAGGGGCTCCCTCAGACGGCCAACATGTGCACAGAGCACGAACTGTGCATGCTGGATGGTGCTACCATCGAGTGCGAGCTTCCCAATCGACATCTCTACGAATTTGTCGGGAACATGAAGCCAAAGAGAGGGCAGAGCACGTAAGTCCTTTTTATGCAACACACATTGATATGATTTTGTTACCTCAAAGCCGTACAATATGTGACCGGCTATAGCAAAACCCTGCACTTGTCGGTAAAAATCAAAATGTAGATTTGCATACCATTATAAAGGCCTTGTCACAAGCTTTCATTTGATGCTTTGTTCTAACAAATTGGTAAATAATTGGCGAAGATATGATTGTTTCAATTTTACAATCATATGTCTTTTACACACATTATGTGAACTTAAAATGCCTATTTCTTCAAAAGATGAATTACCGACAAGTGCCGGGTTTTGCTATAGCCGGTCACATATTTGGTTGACTATGTCAAACATCATTATTCATCATTATAAAATAATGAAAGCTCTAAGATAATGTTTGACATATTGATATATTTTATTGAATCAGGCTAGCATAATTGTGTCTGTGTCTTTCAGTTTGGGTATAAAGTCGCAATGGGGGTTTAGTACATAGAGCACCAAAATCATACAAAATTGTCTTTGGCTGAAAATTTCAACTTTACGGAATTTGATACTTACATGTGTCATCTACATTCTCTGAAAATTTCATGTCCTAATTCGATTGTTTTATACCGAAAATAATGATTTTTCTGAGCAACCTTCAATTCGGTTTCGGCCTGAAACTCGGTTTATCATCGCTGGCTGTTCATGATCGATCGTTTGTGCATTGATTGAGCGGCACTTCAATTCTATGCACACGTGCGACGCCCGACCGCTGGTATTGTGAGCGGTGTGAGCTAGCTGAGCCCGAGCGGAAAGCGCTGTGATTGGTCAGACTGACCTGAATAGAGTTGTACTGGGTATGTACGATGTGTTCATTTCCGGATAGCGTGCGCGACTTACTGTATAATACCGCATTGAATCGCGCCTTGTTATGTAAATTCTGTAGCTAGCTTTTCCTCGGATTATCAAAATACGCCTCCCCGCCTCTCATTGTGTATAGTTCAATGTTGCGGTAACGATCGGGCAGGATGAATGAGCAGGTGGGTCGATATCGCCCGACCAGCGAGGACTGAAGTTACCGCTCTATTGTACCATTCATTGTTATTAGGGGGTCATGCCTGCTAGCCCGCCAGGTTAATTCTTGCATGCAATTGTACGAAACTGGAGCGGCTTTGTACAAATTTTACTGTATGTATCGGTACGACTATTAGACTAGGCTACATGCTGCGATACGAAAGCTTTGCTGATTGGCCGAGGAATAACAGTAAACTGCGCATGCGTTATATTGTTTGTTGATAACGCTATTTTCACGATCGATTGTGAAAAACGAACGGTCAAACAGAGAATTTGTTCAACCGCTCGCTCGCTCTGTGAGGATGCTTTTCTGAATGGATGCGAAACTTTAGAAGCGATTTTCTCTGTTGTTTGACAAATAGCTGAGCTCTGGTCCGCGTTATTAAATTGCGTTTTTCTTTCCTTCATGACAATTATATGTAGCAAGTTATATATCATTTTAAAGCTGAAATCCGAGAGAATTCAAAACACTAAAAATCTCAATTTTGATATTGCCGATGAATTACCCGAAGTGACAGAGGGGGACACAATTGCACAATTATCATTTGAATTGTGTGTACAAATGTGTGTACGGTATTTCCATGCTAAACTTTATTTTAATGTTTGCTTTACACTTAACCCACCATACTAATCAAAAATTGAATGTGATTAGATATGTAATTCACAGATTCTAGCCCAGTATGAGCAAATGGCAACATTGCTTTTAAGTTGACTTCAAGCATTTATCCTTTGGTTTTCCTGTATTTGTCAAGACATCTTTTCTATATCTTTATTAATGATTGTAAAATAATGTAAGTTATTCCTCTAGATTTAATTTGTTTATTTCGTGTATGTTTACGTTTTGCAGAGCTGTCCCCCTGAGCACGGATCAGATCTTGTTGCGTGGAGCCATGCTGAGAAATACACATTGGATTAATGGCGTCGTCATCTACACTGGGCACGAGAGCAAGCTACTCTTGGTGAGCATTAAATCGTTGTTTTGATTTGAGTTTTAAAGCATAATTATTCTCTTTTAAAAATATTTATTTAAGGAAACGATGTTAACAAAATCAGTCCAGTATTTACAAAAATTAGTTTGCAGTGAAAACGTAATTCAAACTTTGTATAGTTTTGGAGTATTTGTATGAACGGCATTGGAAGGAGAGCTGTAAGCTCTGCTTTTATGAGGGGCTCTTAACAGGACAATAGGGTTTTTTCGCAAATGCTACGGAGGACATCTAGAACGCTAATCTCAGCAGGTGGTCGTACTCGGTCCGAAAATCCCCCCTTACCATGGAAATCTACGACGGTTGTCGGCTGAATTAGCGTTGGGTGTAGAGCGAGTATGGAGCGGCGTGGTCAGCCAATCAGCGCGCTTGTTCACTCGAGCAAGGAGACGTTCCCCGTATTCTTCACTGCGAAACTACAAATAGTTCGCGACGATAGCCATGCAGAGTACGGGTACGGTCACAGCTGACTGCTTCCCCCGTACTCAGCACTTCCATAGCATTTGCGAAAACCCCCTAATAGACAGGACCAGTGTCTGACCACACCATCTAGCGGTCAGACTCAGTGCAACTTCTGAGGAAGGACATCAAAGATGTCAGAAAACGTCAAGTCATAAAAGGAAGTTGGTTATGTAAAAAATATTTTTTTGAACAGGACAATCAGAAAATTTTATCATAAATGGATATGTATGAATTTAACAAATTAAATATTTACAGACTTTTTTTAATGAAGGATGTTTAATTTTCTTTTTTTTCTCCCCAGAATTCGAAGACGGCTCCCTTGAAGAGATCCACAGTGGACAAACAGACTAACATACAGGTCAGTATTGCCCATTCAACCATTGTATAATCAGTTCAAGATGATTTACAGGGATCTAGTAACATTATCCAAATCCACAAAACTTACTTAGAACTCTAGTGGTTCTCTCATACCTTGTTGTATTTGTATTACCAATAGAAGCATGGGACACTTTTTCCCCCCCTTTTGTTAAAAAGATATTTACGATTGAAGTGTTCAGATTTTTAATTATCCACGGGAAAGTTATAACTGTGTACAAAGTCAGTGCAATGAGTTAGCGAAAATATCACTTTGCATTTTTGCTCAATAATTGTCCATATAACATTCAATTAGCGTGAAATTGTACGCTTTACACTTACACAGTGGACACTGTTCAGATCACAAAAATACACTTTTTATCAACCATTCATCACTTTTTGCACATGTCAACAAAGTTACAAGATCCCTTTAATCCTTTCAATACATTTGGTGGTGGCGGTGGTGGTTGTGGGAAAATATGTGATATTATCAAACATAACTTCAAAAGTTACCCTTATTATATTACACAGTGGCATGCTTTCTTTACAATTGTACAAACTGCTGTTTATGACATTTTACAGATGAACTTATTTGTCCTTTCTCTCTGTGCAGATCTTATTCCTTGGTCTGATTCTGTTGGTCCTCTCTCTCATAAGTGCCATAGCTGCTGAGATCTGGAACAAGCGTCACTTCCACCATGACTGGTACCTGGGCTTTGAAGGTAGGAACAGGTCTATTATCCTTTGTAGGTGTCAATCTGCTTAAAGTGATCCATTCACTTTGTAAAATTCAACCAAAATCACTCTTCTGTTGTACCTTGTTGTTTGGCTCATGGTAACGGAAGAATGAAATGGGTTTTGATTTGTCATATGTCTCCCTAATTAAGGAGATATTTAAGATTGATTTTGAAGCCGGCTATAGACCGTAGTAAAGAGAATATATACAAATTTGAATTTGGATACTCAATTGTCTACAGACAAGACTTCTTGGACTTCTTTCTTGGACAACCATTGATCAATTTCATTGATTATGATTCTGAGTATTAAGATTCACAGAAAACACTTTGTCCTTCGGATAGGACAATAAATAGAGGTCCCTTGTGAAAACCTGGTGAAATTAGTACAGCTTCACATTTCAATGGCGGGCTATGACTGCTACCCTGTATTGGTAGCGCCCTTAATTAAGGAATAACTAGAAAATTCTAGAGTTCCGAACTGAAGTAGTCAACCAGGAACCCCCCAGGGTTCCACTCGATAGGAAGGGGAATTGATTATAACTATGTGTAACTTGACAAAGATGTCTTTGTTGTTTTGTTTGTTGTACAGACAAGACTCCCAACTCGTTCTTCTACAACCTCCTGACCTTCATCATCCTGTACAACAACCTGATTCCAATCAGTCTCCCCGTCACCCTCGAGCTTGTCAAGTTTGGCCAGGCACTTTTCATTAACTTTGTGAGTACACTTGTAACATTAATTATCATTCTTATTGCAATATGAAATGATTTTACAATATACCTTTTCTGTTCAGGATGATCTGTACTTTCGTGGTAACTCAAAGTGTCAATTTGTCAAGTTTTACTGCTTTATGCAGGTGTCATTTGTATGACACGCCTCTTGACCCCCGGGAAAGGTGCGTCATTGTACCGATGTGCGTCACCCTTTTATGAACCATGTCGCACCCTCCGTCAGAAAAAGTGACTAACCATTAGGAAACATTGACGCATATTTGAGTCAAAATTTTGACCCACCATTTCATGAAAATGACGGTCCTATTGATCCTATTGACGAGCCATGTGACGCACCCATGGTAAAGTGACTGACTATGATGCACACATGGGTCAGTGTTGTGACTGACCTTTTGCTTCCATGACGGTACTGTGCGTCATCAATACGGGAGTACATGACGCATCCATGACGCACCTTTCCCGGGAGTCAAGAGGTGCGTCATACAAATGACACCTGCATTACCTCAACAAGATTTTAATATCCTACAGACATCTCCCATATCCACCGCAAGACTATGACGCACAATTTATATATGGGCAATTCCACGAAAAATGTCACCCAAGGATGGAAAAATGAAACTCATGGGACAGCCTTGTTAACTACTGGATAGTAATGAGGAAGGACCATATTTTGATGACTAAAGGGAAAAAGTTTGAAATTCAATGTAGAATATTTTTTTTTTGGCCATTGAAGTTGGGACAAACATTGTATGTATTACCCCCAAAAATGATGAAATTTGCATCCGTTGTTTGTGAAATAAAATTTAAAAATATGGATCACCTCAGAACAATAATTCTACTTCTAATGTCTTGTTTATGCTTTGTTTTGTAGAAAAGGAAATTGTGTAAAAATCTTTACTTTTTGAAAACTGTTATTGGATAAAATCTTGATTCTTACAACATTGATGTGTAAAGTCCGTGACGTTTTAGATATAAAAGTTTTTGTAGAAGCAGAAGTCCTAATTCAATTTAATTCAAAATTCATTTGCAAAGCTAGAATGTTATATCATAAAGTATATCAAGAGCATTTACTAAAATATTTGATGGCTTGTCCAGAATGGCATCACGGACATTACGTCACGGCTGCGTCACGGACATTACATACACAGTGAAAAGTATAAACAAGCAGAGCAAAAAAATATCAAGCATTATTTTCTTATGTAAATGTCTTACTTTAGCCAAGAAATAAGATAATCCCAAGTAACAGGGGGACTACTACATTCCTGGTTCAAGTTTTAATAAATTGTATCGTAAATCAGATAGTGAACTTTGAGTCAGTACTCTGAACTATTTATAAAACTAAATTCCTTGCTTAATTTGAACATGCATGTCTCAATAATCAATAAAGACTTGACTATATATAACTTACTGGGAGGAGAAAGAGATGGTTAAATCTCATATAGTATGATCAAATTGCAAAAATTATACTCTTAGTCCATGATTTTCCATGTGTTTTGCCCATGATGTACACAACTTTTTTTAGATTTTACAATTTTTTGGCACAAAACAGCATTGTACCTCATTAAAAATGTATAATATTTTTTTTAATAGTTGAACATTTGGTTTACTGCACATTCTGTTGAAAAATTTCAAATTTTACAATAATTTTGGAAAAATAATTTTTTGCTAATTGAAAAAAAAATTGAAATATAATTTTTGTTCTCAAAACTGTTTGATTACATATCAAATGTACAATTAAAAAAGTGTCATGCACAATGGAGCTTTTTTGGCGGGTTATTTCTGAGTTTAGAAAAAGTGGACAAAAGTGTAATGTCCGTGACGCAACGTTTTGTTGTCTAGATCACATATGCCTGGCCCGTTTCCCCCAAAACAACTTGGATTCAATTCATCATTGCCTTGTCTATAATTAAATACCTAAATCACCTTTGTGAGGTCTCAGAACTCACAGACTTTTGCAAAGATGTATATGGATGCAAAAAGTCATGTCCAAAAGATGTAATGTCCGTGACGGCGCACATTTCGCAGAATTACTCAGTAACAAATTGGATAAATGTTCTGAAACTTTTTTTGCATACTTAACTAGGATATTGTTTTGTAATCAAAATAAAAGTTAGACATTAGTTAGAGGTATGAATTAGTAGTGGCATTGGAAATTCTCTGATTTGTAATGTCCGTGACGCTGGAGTTGCCCATATATTGATTCGTAGTGTTATTGTTTGAAATAAAATGGCCGGTCAGATACTTGCATACACTCGTTTTCTGATCTCTATGATCCAGACAGCCATGGCAAAATCTTCCGACCACAATGATAAACTAGGCCAATTCAAATACATCTTGCTTGATGTGGTTTCAGTCATGTGATATGCATGTGGTAGTCAGGTGATATGCATGTGGTAGTCAGGTGATATGCATGTGGTAGTCGGGTGATATACATGTGATAGTCATGTGAGATACATTTGAAGGTCATGTTATAATCACATGTTTTGTTTGTATGCTCTCCAGGATCTGGACATGTACCACGCCAAGACGGATACTCCAGCCGCAGCGAGAACATCCAACCTCAATGACGAGCTAGGCCAAATCAAATACATCTTCTCAGATAAGACTGGAACACTCACAGAAAATATCATGGAATTCAAGACATGCTCTATAGCTGGTATAGTCTATGGGTAAGTGGACATACCGTATTTGCTGGTGTATTAACCGCACCTTTTTTCAATATTTTTTTTTGCAAAATTGGGGGTGCAGTTAATACACGGGTGCGGTTTATAGCGTATTAACCGCACTTTTTTCACTTTTTTTTTTTTTTTGCAAAAAGGGGGGTGCGGTTAATACACAGGTGCGGTTAATACACCGGCAAATACGGTACTTTGTACTCCTATTACTCACTAGTGGCCAAGCAGCGTGACACCTTGCACGAGCGCATAGGATCCTGTATACAGTGATCGCTTGTCTTATCTCTTGTCTTGTCTCCGAGTCTCACGGCAGCTTCCAGTGGCCAGTCAAAACATATGGAAGCGGTCTCATGAACATCTATACCCAAGAGGAAATATATGACCAAAAGTGACAGGAATTATGCACATATTAGTAACAATAAGCAAAACTGCCAGTATCTGGCTTCCTGCAATCATTCACTGACAAGTTGCATCTACACCTATTGACTTTTTTTCTTATCTTATTCCAAACTCTTCCCCTCTGCAGCGATCATGAAACCCTAGATGTGTTCTCAGATAACAAGATGGCGGAGCACCTGAAAACTCATGTAAGTTGATGTCTTGTATAATAATAATAATAATAATACATAATATTTATATGGCACAACTTATTTGGTACTTTATAGTAATACAACTTATATAGAACTATGGTGGGGGGGGGGGGGGGGCACTCTATGTATTGCTTTACTTTTTTAAGAACGTTTATGTATTGTATTGTTATTTGTCAAATACATGCTTTCTGTACAAATGTTTGTGACCATGATGGCCGTGTGTCGTTCCGTAGTCCCATGCATAGATTTTGATGTAGGTTTTCTTTTGTCCCCCCCAGTCTACAGCGCCACACATACGAATGTTTGTGACCATGATAGCGATGTGACATACCATAGCGCCCCCAAGCATAGCTTTTGATGTAGGTTTTCTTTTGTTCCCCCCAGTCTACAGCCCCACACATACGAATGTTTGTGACCATGATGGCCGTGTGTCATACAGTAGTCCCAGAGAAGGACCCGGATGATGGGAAGATCATCTACCAGGCTTCATCACCAGGTTAGCATTCATTCATTTCCATTTGTATTGACCAATAATTTTTTAGTTAAATGTCCTTTTTTTCTTTTAAAAATCAAAAGATTGTTTATGAATGAACATATTTCACAAATCTATCAATTGTTGCAAATTTATGTTCACTATGTAATATTGAGTATCTATGATGTAATGTGTCTTTGATGAGAGATTTATATCTGTTGTGAGTTTTTAAATAGAAAAATCAGCAGTAAAGCTGGGTTTCCAGTTTGTATGACTCTAGAAAGTGTGGAAATTTAGTTGATTCATGTAATAGAAGATTCAATTGAACTCCTTTACAACTTTTGATCCTAATATCTTTAGATGAAGAAGCATTAGTAGATGCAGCCGCAAAGCTTGGATTCAAGTTTGTAGAAAGAACACCAGAAACTGTGGAGATTATAGTGGTAAGTTCTTAAACGCTTTTGATTTTCATGCTTGAAAATATTTATGTGATTGGATGGAGCAAAACCCTGCCCTTGTCGTTCAAAATCTAAATTTAGCCATGAAAAAGGCCACATCACTAGCTTTCATTTAATGCCTTCTTCAACAAAATCGGACAAGAATTAGCAAAGATATGATTGTTTTAATTTTACAGTCATAAGTCTTTAACATACATTACAAGAACTTAAATGGCCCATTTCTTCAAAACATGAAAAATGGACAAGTGCAGGGTTTTGCTATAGAGTACAGAAGCTATGACGTCATAAAAATCTATTTTTAGACTTTTCAAATTTGAACTTCATTTTCCGAAAGAACATACAAAATAATGTCCAAATACTAAAAATCAATTGAATATGTTAAGTATTGGCCGAGATATGCCCTTCCGAATTAATTTGTTGTCAATAGGCAATCAGTGTTATAGTGCTCTGGTTCATAAATTTATGAACCAGAGCACTATTAAAGTAAAATTCATTCGGATGGGCATATCTCAGCCAATACTTAACATATTCAATTGATTTTCAGTATTTGGACATCATTTTTTATGCTCTTTCGGAAAATGAAGTTCAAATTTGAAAATTCTAAAAATTGATTTTTCATGACATCACACTTCACCACTGTATATCCAGTCACATTTGGATTTGGTGTGATTAGAAATAAACTACATGGTTTGTATTTGGTTGCAGGTTTACTTTTAGTTACTGATATTGTATATTTTGTTTAACTTATTCCTCAGATAAACTGAAAGTAAATTGCAGTAATCATAAAATGTACAATGCAAATATGCAAATGTTAACCTTCAAACTCAGTTACTAATAGTTACAGTTAAAGGACCCAAAGTTAGTTTTTAGGTCTAAAACCATTCTATATCATTCATATTTTGTAATATCCTTTTTTAAAAATTTGTATAAGTGATATCAAGTTATTGAAATCACAAAAAGGTTTTAACGTGTATGTAAACAAACACTTTGTTCTTGTTTTGTTTTATTTTCAGATGGGCAAACATGAGAAATATGAAATCTTGAATGTGCTGGATTTCACAAGGTGAGATATGACTGGGGTAAAAATATAAATTGTAAAGCGCTTATAGATGGATGACGAATCATATTAGGCACTATATAAATTGAGTATATTACTAATTTGTAACCTTGTTCAAATCAATTGAATTCATTTGAAACTTCTCGTGCACTTAGCCTTTTCCTCTAATGAATAGAATTGTGAAACATCTTTTGCCTTTTCTACATTGTCATTGAGATATTAATGATTAATTGTTACCTGGATAATCTCAACTGTGTTAAAACCTATACCAATGAGTCACCGAATGGCAGTTTGCATTATCACTCATTTCTCACTCATGGCAGTGGTGTTATTAATTCATGATCCAAGTAGTATTGTGGTCATTAGATTATCTCTCTGTGAGTTAGTTAAAAAGTTAAAGTCCTTCCCGTGCCAAAGTTGGCACATAAGGCGGGGCCTATCTCTGATTCATTAGCCCAAGGCCACACGTCTACTAAATGTAGTGAAAGTGAAAGAGAGGGGATAGTCCTCTGGTAACTCCGCGTGTTTAATTTTCCCTTCTCCGTTCTATAAATGCAGAGCGCCTGGCTAGAAGGCAGAAGGTACCATTTTTAAAGTCTTTGGTATCACCCGTCGGGGTTCGAACCCGGGACCTCCCATGCATGAGGTGGACACTCTAACCGCGAAGCCACCATGCTCTCTCTGTGAGAGCTGGTCTTATTTGACTCAAAACATGTATTCAGATGAATGAAACTTTAATTTTTACCAAATATTTGTATCATATATCTATATAGTGACCGAAAGAGGATGTCTGTGATTGTGAGGACCAGTAATGGAACGATTCTTCTCTTCTGCAAGGGAGCAGTAAGTTTCTTATTTTCTTATTATGTTTTTTTTTTTTTACTGTTATTATTAATTTTCTTGACCAAAGAGCATGGTAGTAAAGATCTTTTTGTTTCAATTTGGAATATTAACCTGTTCAGGACTAGTCCCGCAAATACTATGGCTGGGATCTGTGGAGAATACATACAGTATTGGTCAAAATAAACTTTCCACCCTAACGTTTGTCTGCAGTAATCCCTATTGATTTGTACACATCAATAGGGATTAATGCAGTAATGTGGAAAGTTTATTTTGACTTATACTGTATTATACCAAAAATCAAATCATCTTCAACAGGTTAATGCATCTAACTCTTTGATCTACAAAAGTAACACATCTTTACACTTTTAGCCTCTGAGCTCGATTAGAAATTGTGGGTTTTCGAAGTGATATGTTGACAAGTCATAATAGAATCTCTCTTTGTTTGTTCGTATTAATTGTTAAAGGGGTAGTTTAGTTTTGGTAAGGCTGAACTTTAGTAACCAAACCTGGACAGTAACATTATAAACTAACTCCACCATGCTCGAAAGGTATACAAAATTACAAACGACTAAGTAAAAAGCCCATTATCATTCAAAAAGAGCCATTAAAACACAAGAGGGTGCTCTCTAAAAGGGCATTGGTTTTAACCATTTTTCATACAAAATTATGCATGTGATGTTTTATTGAAATCATGATTAAATAGAGAGATCATCAACAACTATTTAAAAAACGCTTTTGAAAATTTTTGAAAAAGTGTATGCATTTTTTGAATTTTTTGAAAAATGCGTTTAATTATTTGGGCCCCAAATAATTATAGGTTCAGATATATTTATTGATATTTCAGCCGTTTCTGGACCGATTTTGACCAAATAAAGTTTATTCTGCCATTAAAATTGCATGTTCTCTCAAATTCGACACTCAGTTTTTCATTACCTCACAAAAAAATTGTGATATGCAGCGCCCTCTCTACCAAAACTAAACTACCCCTTTAACATCGCACGTGTACGCGCAAACTTTGGTTTTAAAATATTACTTTCAGCATGGAAAATAACCCCTGCAATCGACAGTAATGCTTTCATTTTTAGGTCTAAACAAAAATTCTCCTGTATTGATATATCGCAGCTCTGAGGGGTGAGACATTTCGATCTTCTGTGGAACATACTAAATTAAATTGCCAATCAGTGACTCGTATTTTACTGAGCCATATAACATAATTTATTGAAGAGAAAATCAAATATTTATAACTATTACATCTTACTTATTTTTTCCAAGGACAATGTGATCTACGAAAGGCTAGCGGCAGACCAGGAATTCACACGAGATACAATCAGACATCTAGAGGAATTCGCTTGTACAGGTGAATACAAATTATTTACATTCTCAGCTATAGACGAATCCGGTTTCAAGTCTATAGGGCCATAACTGGGGGGCTTCCAAGAGTACAACAAAAGATAATTTGAACAGGTTTTAACCATTATGCAACATGTCAGGTGTATCATTGTCTCCTGAAACAATCAGTGACCTTTGTTCAGCATGCTAGACATGCTTGAAGCCCCCCAGTTATGGCAGATATATGGTCTAATCTCCTTACCTGGTATATTGGCAATGAAGATTTTTTTTTTTACTATTAGACCAAAGTAATTGAAAGCAATTTTGCAATTCTGATGTTGTTGAATGAGCTCTCTGTGTTGCTTTCTGCTTTTCCAACTCTAATCAGGATAGCTGGAATTCGATATATTTCCCTCATATACTTTTATGTTATAACTTTCTATTCTATTTTCACTCAGGTTTGAGGACACTATGTTTTGCCTTTAGGGAGATCTCGAAACAGGAATATGAGGTGAGTTCCCAACATTTATTTATCAAATCAAATTTTTTAGAAACTATTACCTTTCAAATATTAACTTTTTAAAAATACATGTACATACAGAACCCAAATTCTGCAAACAAGAATTTGGACAATGTGAATAGATCCCTCCCATCAAGGACGAGAGCTATTTTAAGGCAAAATTGATCATTGTTTTCCTCTACAAATTGGCAACTCCTAATTTTGTTTCAACCTTTTAATGACATAAAAATAGGTGGAAAATATTTAGTAATTACAATTTCAGACAAATATGAAGTGACTTTGCCGCAAAGTTGCCAATTTGATCGCCAAAATCTGTTTTTAAAATATCACAATGTGTTGCCAATTTAAGGATTTTTCTAAATTATAGCGATCTACGCAATAATAAAAATCATAACTAAATAACTAAAGCAGGTAGAGTAACAAAATAGGGCTCTAAAAATAGAGAAATTTATGCTCTTTCTCCTTGTATACATTATATGACTTTTTATCTTCTTGCTGAAGTGTAGGACTACCAACCCACAAATATGTGGGACTCCGTCCTTGATGGATTAAGAAAGGGCACACTAGGTTCATGTAAACAATGGGTTAATATTTGTATTTTGCATCGTAGGAATGGAGTGCAACCTACTACAAGGCCAGCACGGCGATCCAGGACCGAGATGAGAAACTAGCCCAAGCCGCTGAGCTCATTGAAATGAATTTCACCCTGATTGGAGCATCGGCCATTGAAGACAAACTGCAAGATGTGAGTCAAAACAGTTGTAATCTACAATTGTCCGCTTTTGCCTCAATTGACCCAAATTCGAATGTGGCTGGTATGTATAAGAGAATGATAAACAGCCATACGGCGCAAATATTTTGGCCTGCTTGATTCTGTAATCCTTCCAATTTTCATACAAAGTGCACAGAAACGGTATAGAAAATGCACCATTTTGTAAATAATAATAATGAAAAATCAAGGAAATTTCCTGATCTTATCAATAGACCCAAGCAGAATTGCGTCCGTCTTATTTCATCAGCCCTTTTTGGTTGTTGAACGTCTGCAGATAACCAATACTACTGGTAAATTTGTCTTTACATGAGTTTATCTTCTAGTGATTCTGCTCAAGAGCAGGTCTTTAACACTATCACATCTCTCTTTTAAAGGGATCTAGTAACTTTGTTGGCAAGTGATGAGTGATTAATTAAATGTGTGTTAGATTGATCTGATATGTCCAAAAAGTAATGTGTGAAAATTTAACGTTAATTGGATGTTTTTTGGCTGAGATATGAGCAAAAATGAAATTATCCTGTAGACAATTTCATATCTGAACACTTCAATCGTAAATATCTTTTGAACGAAATGGAAATTTGAAAAACTGAAACCTGTCCCGTGCTTTTATTAATATGAATATGATAAGGTATGAGAGAACCACTAGAGTTCCAAACTTCCAAGTAAGTTTTGAGGATTTGGACTAAGCCTAAGTCCCTTTAATTGCTCTTATATATATTGAATTCTCCATACAAGTTATTTAAGCAGAGTAACCAGTAACTAAAGTGGTAAATTGTATCTATTTGTTTCCAGGGTGTTCCAGAGACGATTGACACACTTCTAAGGGCTGACATCAAGCTCTGGGTGCTCACGGGAGATAAGCAAGAGACGGCCATCAATGTTGGTATGTCAGTTCTTTATCGTCATGGTGATGGTGATGGTTATGTTTATGATGATGTTGATGGTGATGGTTGTTGTCGGTGGTGGTGGTGGTGGCAGCAGCGGAAGCGCCATGATGATGGTGCAGGCATGTGAGACTTCCTCGTTTCCGCGGAATTCCGCGTTTTTGAAATATAAAATCGCAGAATAATCGCGGAATTCCGCGATTTTATTGTTTATTTATTTATTTTTTATTTTTTTTATTTTACTTTATTAAATGTATAGAGACAACATTTAAATGTAAATCTGACCAAATTTTGCCTAGTAATTTTGGAAGAATTATGAAAAATGGTTCGAGAATGCATTTAATACTCGAAAACGTCAAGGCCTGGACCCCAGCCGCAATGGACTTTGTGCTTGCAATGTGCACTTCCCGCACACTTGTGCAATTATGCTGCGACTTTCCTTTTTTTTTTTCTTACCCCACTCACATGTGGTACCAGTGGGGATGGTGGTGGTGGTGTTAGCAGCGGAAGCGCCATGGTGGTGGTGGTGCCATGGTGGTGGTGGTGGTGGTGGTGATGTCAAAGACGATGACAATGACGACGATGCTGCTTGCTCTGCTGCTGATGATCATCATTCCGATTGTATAAATGCTGAAGAATATGAAGATCATACTGATGAAGATGTTGGATGTTATCTTGTTATCTTCCAGGCTACTCCTGCAAGTTGTTGAACCAGGCAATGCCTCTGATAATGTTCCGTCATTACGATTGTATAAATGCTGAAGAATAATGTATGAAGAAGATCATACTGATGAAGATGTTGATGTTATCTTGTTATCTTCCAGGCTACTCCTGCAAGTTGCTGAACCAGGCAATGCCTCTGATGTCTATTACAATTGTATAAATGCTGAAGAATATGAAGAAGATCATATTGATGAAGATGTTCGATGTTATCTTGTTATCCTCCAGGCTACTCCTGCAAGTTGCTGAACCAGGCAATGCCTCTGATGATATTCATCATTACAATTGTATAAATGCTGAAGAATAATGTATGAAGAAGATCATATTGATGAAGATGTTGCTGTTATCTTGTTATCTTCCAGGCTACTCCTGCAAGTTGTTGAACCAGGCAATGCCTCTGATGATATTCATCATTACGATTGTATAAATGCTGAAGAATAATATATGAAGAAGATCATATTTACGAAGATGTTGGATGTTATCTTGTTATCCTCCAGGCTACTCCTGCAAGTTGCTGAACCAGGCAATGCCTCTGATGTCCATTACAATTGTATAAATGCTGAAGAATATGTTGAAGATCATACTGATGAAGATGTTGATGTTATCTCTTTATCTTCCAGGCTACTCCTGCAAGTTGCTGAACCAGGCAATGCCTCTGATGTCCATTACAATTGTATAAATGCTGAAGAATATGTTGAAGATCATACTGATGAAGATGTTGATGTTATCTTGTTATCTTGCAGGCTACTCCTGCAAGTTGCTGAACCAGGCAATGCCTCTGATGATCATCAATGAGAACAGTCACGACGATATCAGAGACACTCTGCAGAGACACATCACAGCCTTCGGAGATGATCTAGGCAAGGAGAATGAAGTGGCCCTTATTATCAATGGCAATGTAAGTTATTGAATTATTTGAAGAAAAACACTTCTTTTTTTTTTTAAGACATGAGGGGAAAATCCTACCATGGGTACACAAAAATTTTCATGGTAAAAAAATGGCACTTAATTCAGTTTATTGAATGGTATATAGGAAACTGGAGAAAGCTAAGGGAAGGAAAGTAGCGGAGTACTTACACATGTATATTAAAATGGTCTTGTTTTAGTTGGACTTATTATAATGTGTAGCCTTTTGATCTGTATTTGTTTATTCTTCCTTTCATTTCAGGCCCTGAAGTTTGCTCTGTCGTTTGATCTGCGCAAGGATTTCTTGGAGCTGGCCATGTCGTGCAAGGCTGTCATCTGCTGTAGGTAGGTGTCTTTCCCTTTTGGCTGTTCCCATTCAGTGTCTTTCCCTTTTGGCTGCTCCCATTCCGTGTCTTTCCCTTTTGGCTGCTCCCATTCAGTGTCTTTCCCTTTTAGCTGTTCCCATTCAGTGTCTTTCCCTTTTGGCTGCTCCCATTCAGTGTCTTTCCCTTTTAGCTGTTCCCATTCAGTGTCTTTCCCTTTTGGCTGCTCCCATTCAGTGTCTTTCCCTTTTAGCTGTTCCCATTCAGTGTCTTTCCCTTTTGGCTGCTCCCATTCAGTGTCTTTCCCTTTTGGCTGCTCCCATTCAGTGTCTTTCCCTTTTGGCTGCTCCCATTCAGTGTCTTTCCCTTTTAGCTGTTCCCATTCAGTGTCTTTCCCTTTTGGCTGCTCCCATTCAGTGTCTTTCCCTTTTAGCTGTTCCCATTCAGTGGTTCTCATGGCAGAAAAATTCCATTTCCCGCAATCAAGCACATCGTCCTCTCTTATGGCCTGGTCACACATAGCCGACGCACGGCCAACGCACGGCCAACGCACTGAAAAATGGAAAATAAGATTAGTGCGTCGTTGTACGCCCAACTCCTGTCAGGATTTAGGGGGGAGGCTAGCGAGCTTACAGCGAATGCATAACGTGTTGCTAACGCGCTGTGCGTATACAGGGCGCATGCATAGCGCATACAGAGCGTATACATTAAAAACCGCAACGAATGCATCACGTGCTGCTAGCGTGTTGGACGAATGGCCAGCGCCCGGCCAGCGCATGCAGAGCGCATGCACCGCGCGCTCAACGTACAGCCCGCGAAAGTCAGCGGCCACGTGAATGTTGTCATATCAAAGTTAGTGCAGTGCCAAGTGTACAACCTCTTCAAGAGAATAAACCCACTGTCCATGAAGTCCAAGAAGAAGACACCATCTGCTCCTGTTGTTGGTGGCCGCGGTCGTAGAGGCAAGTGCAGAGGCAAAGAGCTTCCCAGCCTGGACCCTGAGCAGCCCAGCCTGAACTCTGAGCTGCACATCCTAGACTCTGACTCTGAGCAGCCCAGCCTGAACCCTGAGCCGCCTAGCCTGGACCCTGAGCTGCACAGCTTGGACTCTGCTGTTGCCGTTGAGGATGCTGTCGAGGATGCTACATCCTTTCCATCATCATCCCGTCAGTGCTCCCCTACTCACTCACATGCTGGGTCAGTAGACAGCCATGTATCGCTGGCTTCGCAGGCATCGTCTGTCGTCAAGATCAAGAAGGGTACAAAGAAGGACAAAAAGGCCAACAAGCTGTCCGATGACGAGGAGGAATTGATGGTCTCCTTCTTGGAGGAAAATTAAATGATTTGGAACAAAAAGGTCATCCATTACAGGAGGCCAGACATGAAAAATGCTGCCTATACTGCCATCTTCAACACAATCCCTCAGCTCAGAAGCATTGTAAATCTGTGCGTCTGATGCAGATCCCATGCCGCCGATGTCGGCCCAGATGAATCGATACTCGGCATCGACGAGCGCCATGAGGACAACGGAGTAGAATCCTTTATAGTTGTAGTAAAGGGAACCACTGTTGGAAGGACACTTGCAGCTGACATGCTTTCCATCAAGTGCGCCACAGGTATGGGGGAAGTTCCACCTCTCCATGAACTTGTCAGATATGGCGCGCCATTCCTCAGGAGTAGTGGGACACTTCATCATCTCATCCTTGTACTCTTTGATGATGGCCTGGCACACTTCTGGGATGAGTAGGGATATGGTGTTGTGAGGCACCCTCCACCCATAGGACATTGAGCGATACTTGGTCCCAGACGCAAGATGCCGCAAGGTGAGAGCAAGTTTCAGGCCAGGGTCGAGGGCCTCTCTGTACGTTGTATTCTGCTTGGTGATCCTCGGGCCCACTCTTGTTAGCAGTTCGTCGAACATCTCTGGTGGCATTCGCATGAAATTCTTGAAGGCTGCCTGGTCTTCGTTACGGAGTTCAACAAGAAGCTGATCATACAGGCTGAACTGTCGTCGTCTACCAATCCAAGCTCGGACCCAAAATCTCCGTTGACCTCTTCTCTTTCTCCTTCTCCTGATGACATGGACTTGGTGAATTGCCAGTTCCATAAGGTTCTGCTGATGTTGGAGAACTGCGATTTCGTATTGTAGCCACTGCCTGTCTGGATCATCCATCTTCCGAGGTGGTTCTTCTAGACGTGATCAGTAGGAACCTCTATCATTACCCATGAGGGTCGGATGAGAAGTGATGGGGAGATGGTGTGGGACGCGTTTATATACCCTATGACTACACGCTATGTACACGCTGCGTACACGCTAGCTATACGCTAGGAACACGCTAGAAGAATGTCGGGTGCGTTAGAGATCCGTTCTGCACTCGTTCAGCTCGCCCTTATTCGCTGCACGTTCGCTGGGCATGCGTTTGAAGCACGCTAGGTGTGCGCTAGGTGTGCGCTAGGCGTTCGCTAGACCTCAGCCGACGAACTTACAACGAGTACACAGCGTGTGCTCCGCGTATGTCTGGCGTTGGTCTAGCGTGCTCTGCGCGTGACTGGCGTCCTTCTGGCGTGTAGATTCATGCGTCGAGCTCAACGCACATTTTTGTGCATGCACAAAAAATCTCGACGCACGCAGCGAATGACGACGAATGCATAACGTTGGTCCAGCGCGCTCGACGCATGAGTAACGCATGATGACGCACACCTAGCGCACGACGACGCACTGGCCAAAATGGCAAATTTTCAATGCGCTGGCCATGCGTTGGCCGTGCGTCGGCTATATGTGACCAGGCCATTAAAGGGATCTAGTAACTTTGTTGACATGTGCAAAAAGTGATGAGTGGTTGATACAATTGTATATTGTTGTGATCTAATATGTCCACTGAGTAATGTGTGAAAATTTCACGTTAAATGGATGTTAATATGGCTGAGTAATGAGCGAAAATGCTAAGCGATATTCACTAACTCATTGTTTTACACACTTTTCCTTCTTTCATTTGCTGTATTTTGTCTTTCCCTTTTGGCTGTTCCCATTTAGGGGTTCATACAACAGATCAAATTCTATTTCTCCCAGTCCATTCCTGTACATTATTTTATTGTGCATGTCATGTAGTTGTTTATATTTCACTATATTTGGGCCTCAAAAACGGTTCCTACGTTCCCTTAATCTGCATTCTGTTCAGTTCAGTTTATTTTCTCAAGATAAAAGAACAATATAAAACGCATACAAATTAAAAGTAATTATTTTAAGAGGGGTAGCAAACCAAAAAGGAATTCCTTAAAAAAGGAGTCCTTATCGTGTGGTCGACCCATTCTACATTCATACTATGTTATGTGTCTTTGTATTTTCAGAGTGACCCCCCTGCAGAAGGCAGAGCTGGTAGAGCTGGTCAAACAGAGTGTGAAGGTGACGACCCTGGCCATTGGAGACGGGGCAAATGATGTTGGCATGATTCAGGTAATGTTGCCTGTTCCTTTGCCTTTTACCTCATGAGGTCAAAGGTCAAAGCTAGGTCACAGGGCACACGATGTTGGCATGATTCAGGTAATTTTGGCATAGAAAGACGGAACGTGCGCTATTAATATTATGTTTATAATTATTATTATCATTTTTTTGTTTATTATGTTTATTATTATTATCATGTTTATTATTATTATAATTTTTACTATTCTTACTACTATAATACTATCTCTCTGAAGGCTGCTGATGTAGGAATCGGTATCAGCGGGCGAGAGGGACTGCAAGCCGCCAACTCCTCCGACTACTCCATCGCACAGTTCAAGTTCCTGCACAAACTGATGCTGGTTCACGGCGTGTGGAGCTACAACCGCATCTCCAAGGTCATCCTCTACTCATTCTACAAGAACATCTGTCTCTACATCATGGAGGTATGACCATTTTAGATGTTCATTTGTTCATCTGTTTGTCTGTCTGTATGTTTGTGTTCATTTCTATCTTTGTTTTTGGTGTTGTCCGTGTGTGCATGTGCAGTTACAACAGAATGTCCAAAGTCATCCTCTACTCATTCTACAAGAACATCTGCCTCTACATCATGGAGGTAAGAAAAAGAAGTGTATTATGCATGTGTGTTTGTTTGCTCAGCTGTTCCAAGTTCAAATTCCTGCACAAACTAATGCTGTTTCACGGCGTGTGGAGCTACAACCGCATCTCAAAAGTCATCCTCTACTCATTCTACAAGAACATCTGTCTCTTCATCATGGAGGTATGACCATTTTAGCTGTTCATTTGTTCATCTGTTTGTCTGTCTGTGTGTTTGTGTTTGTTTCTATCTTTGTTTTTGTGTGTTGTCCGTGTGTGCGTGTGCACAATACAACAGAATGTCCAAAGTCATCCTCTTCTCATTCTATAAGAACATCTGCCTCTACATCATGGAGGTAAGAAAAAGAAGTGTATTATGCATGTGTGTTTGTTTGCTCAGCTGTTCCAAGTTCAAATTCCTGCACAAACTAATGCTGTTTCACGGCGTGTGGAGCTACAACCGCATCTCAAAAGTCATCCTCTACTCATTCTACAAGAACATCTGCCTCTACATCATGGAGGTAAGAGAAAGAAGTACATCATGTATGCTTGTTTGTTTGTTTGTTTGTTTGTTCATCTGTTTGTCTGTGCATGGTTACAATATTTCAGAAATCATCCTGTACAAGACACTATAGATGTGTTATGTTTGTATTTTGTTTCTTTTTTGTTTTACAGTTGATGTTGCCTTTGTGTGTGGAATGAGAACTGTTTCTCAAAACTGAGGACTCGTGTATTTATTTGACAGGAACGTACATGTATGTCTCTATATTATGGAGGTCAAAAAGTATATATGTTTGTATGTTTTGTACATACTGATATTTATAATTTTTTCCCCATGTAGTTCTGGTTCGCCATCTACAATGGTTGGTCTGGTCAAATTTTCTTCAACCGATGGGCCATTGGAATCTACAATCTGGTGAGTTTCAATTAGAGCTACAGTCTAAAAGTTATTAAATAAATTTAAAAAGGCAA
Source organism: Echinarachnius parma (assembly GCA_037951105.1). NCBI lineage: Eukaryota > Metazoa > Echinodermata > Echinoidea > Clypeasteroida > Echinarachniidae > Echinarachnius > Echinarachnius parma. The sequence continues at coordinate 139,482 of JBAMJV010003770.1, read as the reverse complement.
AGAAAATGGGCTTCTGTAGGAATCAAACTGGAAACCTGCGGATTGCCTGCCCTGCGCTCTAACCACGAAGCTAGAAGCTTGAATGGTGGTTGTACTTCACAGAAACCCTTTTCTATGCTATTAGCGAGAAGCTACCTCTTAATTTAAAATATAATTATGCGTATATTATGAATTGTATTTGATTTGAATACAATGTTAGCATGTGTATTTTTTAAAAAGGAATGTTTTTAAAATCACAAGACTCCTTTGTTGATGGAGCATAACATTTGTGTTCTTTTCAGGTTTTCACGGCCCTGCCTCCGTTCGCCATTGGTCTGTTTGATCGGAACATCAGTGTGGAGAGCATGAAAAAGTTTCCCCAGCTCTACAAGTCTTCGCAGAATGCAGAGTATTTCAATTCAAAGGTAGGCCTTTAAACTGATTTTTAAAGGTGCATTTGACTTGGTAACTGTCATGTGCTGAAACATTAGTTGGTGGGCAAGTTATATATCAGTTCTATGACAAATAGATTTGCTTTGGCTAAGATGTTTTGAGCGGAAATATAATCAAAAGAACAACAAGTATGTTTAATTTTGACATGTGTTTCATGTTATGCTTCCTTGTTGTTTTAACAACCTTTTAGAACTAATGTAATTGTAACCTTCTTGCTCACTGCTACATATAGTCATGTATAGTAACCTCTTTCTGCCTCTAAACTCTCATAGGTATTCTGGATGTGGACAGCCAACTCTGTGTTTCACTCCGTCCTAATCTACTGGTTTGTAATGGCGGCCATGCATCAGGATGTAGCCTGGGGCAACGCCAAGGCTGGTGATTACCTTGTTGCGGGCAACATGGCATATACAGTAAGCAAATACAGTCCTACCTGCTATAGTGACCATCATTCTTGATTCCTTGAAAGCAGTTTAAATGTCAGCAAACCACTCTGTATAGACGACCTGTTTACAAAGACCACCTTTCCTAAAAGTCTGTTTTATGTGGTCTTTATAGACAGTACTTTCTTTTCCGATTTGTTTATTGAAATAAAAATATATTCAGAATTTGTGAATTGATGAATCATTGTTCAGGAACATGATTTACATGGATGGGCCTCATAAAATGCTGATAATTGTTTGATTGGTGTGATAGAACTTACATAAACGTTACAATATAGATGAGCAGAGAGTTTAATTGCATTATGATTTACACGGCCTTGCAGAATGTGAATAAACAATCATTTTAATAAGATTTCAAACATGGGGAAGCTGATCAGAAATATATATAATATAAATTAACATTTGGTTATTTTTCATTCAATTTGAAAATGAATTATTAAATGAGTATCAATTAATTGGATATTTCTTTCAACCACTTTCCCCCCAGTGTGTTCTAGTTGTTGTAACCCTTAAAGCTGGTCTGGAGATGGATACATGGAGCTGGGTAAGCAACACAATTATATAGTTTTTGTTTTGTTAGCATACCCAAAGTTATATATTAGTACAGAAATGATAATCATACAATACAAATGACTATGATGACAGTTACGACAATCATGATAATAATGATGATTGTAATGAGGGATTAAATTAGTAATAAAGAAGAAGAAGCAGATGATGATGATGATGATGATGATGATGATGATGACGATGACGATGGTGATGCTTATGACGAAGACCATAGTGATGACGTTATGATAAGAAAATAATTTATAGTATATTTCTGATTCTTTTGCAGCCCGTCCATGTTTCGCTGTGGTTTGGTATCATAGCCTGGGTGGTGTTCTTAGGTGTGTACTCCGTTCTCTACCCCTTTCTGTCATTTGCTGCAGACATGGTTAATGAGGTGAGCCAATTCAGTGTATAACATAGTTACTGTTTTTTTTTTACCGTGGCCCTGTTTGGCAAGTAAATCTTTAAAAAAAAGTAGATAAACACTTGGCAGAAGGAAATATTCACATGCCTGTTATATAGTAGATTATATAAGCTGTATATAGTATTTTGCTGCACGATATTTGTCATATTTCTCTTTTATTACCCATGCCAGTTTTCAAATTTTGCCCCGAGTAGAAAATGAGGGCAGAAAATGTTGCTACAGGATACACATGTAGTGCAGTTAGGCATCAAACCCACAACCTTCACATACAGTGATCCATCAACTTTATATTTTTCCCCAAAAGTGATATTTGAGACTTCAATCATATACCAATATCATTGTAAGATTCTTGAGAATGATTAGGGCTGAGTCCAAACGAATATCCATCCGATATCCGACCGTGAAGGTCGGATACCGGATTCAAATTCTCGGATATGGGTATTCGAAAAAAAAAGAAGAAAACAAAAATTCCTTATTCTATAGATTCGATCAGAAAATGGCACCTTGAACCCTGCTAATCTATTGCTAAAGTAAAGGTATTGTACATGTATCACAAATAAACAAAACAAATGGTAAAAGGATTAATGAATAGATAAGTGGTATAGACTTTAGTGAGAGCCAAATTTAGAAGAATCAATGAGATATCCGAAGGCTTTCATCTTTACAGCGGTTTGTAGACTAACATGGCACTGTCCAGCTGATTCCAATTGAAAAAAACAGACGGATATGGGATATATTCGAAATGTAAACAAAATTGTTTGTTTGTTTTTTGTTTTTTTTAAATTTCGGATATATCCGATATCCATCCGTTTTTACTCGACTCATATCCGTTTATCAAAATATCCGGTTTGACTCGGCACTAAGAATGATATGTGAGATTTTAATAGAAAGGGAATAATGTTTACCTAGTAAAAAAAAACTATCATTGAACCTTTTCTTCTTCATGACCTTTGACCCTTTTCTCCTCCAGGCCCAGATGATGTTTTCCAGTAGCGTGTTCTGGATGCTAATAATCCTCATCCCTGTAGCAGCCCTGTTTAGAGATGTCATCTGGAAAGCGTAAGAGTTCTTTTTATTTCAGTTATGCACATGTTGGCCTTGTTTGTGATGTTTATATACACTGGGCTCGACACTAGCACTTGCCCTATTGCCCAGGGCAAATAAGAATTGATGTTGGGGCAGTACAATTTCATAAATGGCATAATTTGGTTGCCCGATCGGGCAACTTAGTTATTGGTCCACTATGAGAGAAAAATGTCATCTAGATGTAAGCGGGCATTTAGGTGCATGTGATGACCATGTGATTATCATGAGTGATTCCTTATCTTATCATGTGGTCACCACATATTACATGTGTTCTGCTACAGGTTTAGGCGAACGCTGTTCAAGACGTTAGCCATGGAGGGTGCATGTGATGACCATGTGATTATCATGAGTGATTCCTGATCTTATCATGTGATCACCATATTATACATGTGTTCTGCTACAGGTTTAGGCGAACGCTGTTCAAGACGTTAGCTGAAGAGGTGCATGTGATGACCATGTGATTATCATGAGTGATTCCTGATCTTATGTGATTACCATGTATTACATGTGTTCTGCTACAGGTTTAGACGTTAGCCATGGAGGTGCATGTGATGACCATGTGATTATCATGAGTGATTCCTGATCTTATCATGTGATCACCATATATTACATGTGTTCTGCTACAGGTTTAGACGTTAGCCATGGAGGTGCATGTGATGACCATGTGATTATCATGAGTGATTCCTGATCTTATCATGTGATTACCATATTATACATGTGTTCTGCTACAGGTTTAGGCGAACGCTGTTCAAGACGTTAGCTGAAGAGGTGCAAGAGGCTGAGGTCCAACACATTGACCCCACGGCCATCATCCAGAAATCTGTCAAGAAAAGGTAAGAAACAAACAAAAAACTATGTACACGTAACCTAATTATTACAAACAAATTGCTATGGTCAGATTGTTAGCATTTGAATTGCCCTGCCACAAACACAGCTTATCATTGGGTTCGAGAGGGGAAGGCAGAGCTGGCAAGTAGTATGGATTTTCCGTATTTGGTACGTTTTTTCAATGCAAATACTGAAGTACGATTTGTAAGAAATAAATACGGGAAAAAAAAACAAACAAACAAACTCATAAAAATGCTGATGCGATCGATAGAACCAACTTTTATATGAACCTTTACATAAATGGTATTTTTGCTGCGCAATTTGGCTTCGCAAAAGATATGTTTTTTTTAATTTTAGGATAGCCAGTATACTCCAATGCATATTTAGTGGCATGCTCAATCATTATGTATATTTTGCACTAATAAAAATAGAAGAAAATATAAAGTTTCTCAACAAAAATTTGCCGCGTGGAAAAATACGGATTTCCTCAGCAAAATACTGATTTTTGGGTGTGAGAATACTGAAATGCTCAAATGGAACTTGGCAGCTCTAGCTCTGGGAAGGTTGTTGTGGTGACTTTTGGGTAAATTGAGTTCTGCATGTACCATCTTGATATGATGCCAAATGTTCAGAAAATACTTATTTCTAATTGGGGGAATATTTAGTCGGGTGAGAGTAAGAAGGGCAAGTACATTTTGGGGTAGATAGAGTGGTGAAGTGTGATGTCATAAATGATGTCATAAACATTTTTTTTTTGAATTTTTAAATTTGGACTTCATTTTCTGAAAGAGATAACAAATAATGTCCAAATAGCGAAAATCAAAGGAATAGGTTATGCATTGGCTGAGATATGTTCATCCAAATGATTTTTTGTCAATGGGCAATCAGTGTTATAGTGCACTGGTTCATAAATTTATGAACCAGTGCACTATAACACTGATTGCCCATTGAAGTAAAATTCACTCGGATGGGCATATCTCAGCCAATACGTAACCTATACCTTTGATATTCGGTATTTGGACATTGATTTGTTATGCTCTTTCTGAAAATGAAGTCCAAATTTGAAAATTCTAAAATAGTGTCTTTATGGCATCATGGCTTCTGTTTCTACACACCGTCTGGTAGGTAGGAGCCTTCTTAATGTGCTACCAAATTTGTTAATAGTTATTATTTCTAATTTGGGGTTCATTTATACAAAATTAAATAGAGCAATACAGACGATACGGCCACTGGAGGACTTACTTACTTATCTCTCTATGGTTGTTTGTTGTAATAAAATTTAGGAATGTCCAAACAGTCCTCATAGATTGTAAAGACATCCTGGATGTGCATTAGAAGAAGAGCTCTGGTTGTTGTTGTTTTTTTCAGTGAGATTTATACATAAAGTTTATGTTTGCTATGTGGCATTATAGATTATGTAGGCAAGCATGAAGCATCTTGATTTCTGTTCTATTTCTGTTCTATATAATTATCTAAATGGAATCTGTTTGCATGAATGATATCTTTTATATTTATAATCTTATATTTATAATCTTATCTTATGTACAGATTAAGTATTGTTTGCGTAAATTATATAGATTTACCATTTTGTTCATAAATTATTTATCTGTTATTAGTGTGGTCCCATTTTATTTCTGTATTTGTTAATTATTGTTTGTTCCCCGTTCATTTCTAGATGACCAATTTTGTTCATGAACAATATCTGTCATTTGTATGTTCCCGTTTTTATTTCTAGATTTACCATTTTTTTGCATGACATTCTTGAACTACAGTCCCCCCAGACCTGTGAAGTATGTTTAAAAGTGTCTGTTTGTAGTGGTGTTCTTTAGTCAAATTATAAGTTGGATTTAATACTAAAGTTGTGAATTAACAGATTTATACATTTTAATATGTAAACACCCAGCCTTAGATAACATGAGCACCACTCTCATATTTTAATTGATTAAATTGTATCCCTCTGATTCCTAAGAAATTTCTGCTAGATTCAAAAGCACATGCCCTTATTAACAGATCTACATTTTAACCTGTAAACACCCAGCCTTAGATAATATGAGCACCCTTCTCAGATTTTAATTGATTCAATTATATCCCTCGATTCCTCAGAAATTTCTGCTAGATTCAAAAGCACATGACCTTCTTTTTTTTTGGGTACTCCAATTAATTTTACTCCTACATGCACTTTTTTGAGTGAGTGAGTGATTGGTAAGCACATCTATTTAGTCCGATTCTTCTTTTTTTCCCCTTTTCTTGTAAAAAAATCATACAATTTCATTCAGAATAATAATAATATGAACATTTATAGTGCAGCTATGATCAATATGTACTCTACTGCACTGACATACATTATCATTACTACCCATGTTCATCAGGAACAGTTCAAACCCACACAAAGATATTGCATACTTTCTCAACTCCCTTGTACATATTGATCAATTCAACTCCTTATTTGTTGTTTCAACCATTTTTTTAAAAGTCGTCACCCTTTGTGATTGTGAATATTTTACCTTCTAACATTTCAGAATTCAGACAACCTTACACAAATTCAGAGTGAGCTATGTCATTATTGTTTTTTTATCATGCAATATATTCTCATTGCATTTCATTGGAAATAAGTTTGTGACATTCGTTATTGTTTAAAGTGATCCATCAACTTCAAAAGATTTTTCCGTAAGTGATATTTGAGACTTCAATCATTCGCCGATATCATTGTAAGATTCATCTGAACGATTTGTGATATATTCATAGAAAAATGAAGGTTTATGTTCGCTTGGTCTACTCTCAGTTGGTCTACTACTCATTTGATCTACTACCTGATGCCTTTAACTTCAATTTCCCCAACTCCAAACACGATCCCTAACCCAAACCTAACCCTAATCCACACCCCTAACCCTAATCATAATCCATAATTATAATCATAAGCCCCCAAATTCATAAGTTTCTAGTAGACCAAATGGCTGTAGACCAATCGGCAAGTTACCAAAATGAAAACATGTTTACCTTGTGAAAAAGTGATAATTGATGTAAGATTGTATCACCTATAGCCATTGATATCGACTGCAATCGAAAAGCAAATCATAAATATCTTCTATAATAAAAAGAGACATTTGAAAAAATCAAACCCCATTTCATTCTTCTGTTATCATCATTATACCAAACAACAAGGTACAGGAGAAATGTGAACGCTCCAAATGATTATGGTTGAATTTGACAAAGTAAATGGATCGCTTAATTGCTTAATGTACTAATTTTTAGTCTTTTCCTAAAATGGACCGACCTTGTGGATATGTTTGTCTTTTTTTCTTCTTCTATGTTTAGCATTTTGTGCTCATGTCTGTATACCATTTCCATTTTTATCTCCTCCCTAAAGTGTGCAATTTATTGGTAGCCGAGCGCAGAAAGCTAAAGTGGGGTAAGGCGGAATCAGCATGCGAGCGCATGGAAAATATGTTGGAGAATGATGCATTTGTCTTCATGCTTACAAATCATTTAACCCATCAAGGACGGAATGAGAAAGAGCGTACATTTCTCTTATTATTATTGCGTAGATCGCTACAATTTAGAAAAATCCTTAAATTGGCAACACATTGTGATATTTTAAAAACAGATTTTGGCGTTCAAATTGGCAACTTTGCGGCAAAGTCACGTCATATTTGTCTTTAATTGTAATTACTACATATTTTCAACATATTTGTATGGCATTAAAAGGTCGAACAAAATTAGTAGTTGCCAAATTGTAGAGGAAAACAATGATCAATTTTGCCTTAAAATAGCTCTCGTCCTTGATGGGTTCACAAACTAAGGACTAACACAATAAGTGCACTAAATAAGTAGAACGAGATTTATTTTTTATGGTTTATTCCACTCACGTACATTAAAGGGAAAGTTCAGTCCTGTTTTTCATTACCTCACACGCAAATTATTTCTAGAAGCGCCCAATCAACCAAAACTGAACTACACTTTTAAAGGGATCTTGTAACTTTTTTCTGAATTGACCAAAACTGCACATGGAAACATAGTTACTAGATCCCTTTAACGCATGGAGTACAAGGTAGTTTTAATCTTGAAACTACTTTAAACTGCTTTCTTAACTCATTCTCGAATACTCTGGCTAGGGTATATGGAGAATACACGCATAATCAATCAGTCCTGGGTCCCGTTGCATTAAATTGCAAGTCAGAAAATTTGCGCATTTGAACCAATCAGTTGTGCGCATTTAGTCACATGATCGGACTTACAATTAATTGCAACATTGCAATGGTTTGCATCTATTTCTGCAATGGAACCCTGAACAGAATGGCCCGTATTCACAAAGGTGGTTTGTACAAACCCCGGTTCAAACCGCGGTTTACATCTATGGAATGCCAATTGTAAACTGATGGAGAGAGAATGTAAATTCCTTACTTGTGAACAATTGATGGTACACATTCTCTCTCCATCAGTTTACAATTGGCATTCCATAGATGTAAACCGCAGTTTGAACCAGGGTTTGTACAAACCTCCTTTGTGAATACGGGCCAATAGGTTTGAAACCATTAATTCATCTTTTTTCTCACAAACTTACAGCAATCTGGAGGTCTCGGGTTCGATTCCCGGCAAAGCGTATTTTTCTTTGCTCATCTTCAATCATTTAAAATATTTTCTAGTCAAGTTTCCTTTATGTTTGAATTGAAAATTACTCGTACATTTATGGGAGCAGCTTAGCATTTCATCATGAGCTTTATTATTTTAATCTGTTAATCTTTCTCTTCAGGTCTATTAACATGCACCGTTAAACACAAAGGATTCTTCAGATTGTTGGCACAGATTTTTAACTGCATGTGATACTTGATGCATCACTTTAATAACTGCACCACTGCCTTAACATGGAAGAAAAAATAACTTATATAGATCATGGCTATTTTATCTCTTTCATAGATGCATCATTACACTATTTCTGTTTGAAAAGGTTTTAAAGGGGACCACCAGGCAAAGAACAACACATAATTATATGTTTTGGTACCGTTGTCTGATATCAAATAGATACTCAACATTTTGCAAAGGGTTGTGTAGTTCATAAACATACTCAACATTTTGCAAAGGGTTGTGTAGTTCATAAACAATGCAATTAATTACCACCACTTACGGAACCATTATTATTTCATGGTTCCGTACGTGCGAAACATTTGCAAGTGCGCCAATTCTATTTACGCGTACGTTTGGAGACAATAGAATCACGGACGATGCGTTAGTCCTATACAAAAGATATCTTCGTATGCAGACCTCTGAACACATTTTGTAGTATGGTAATACTTTTTCACAATTATATATTTTTTCTGATTTTTTTGGTGGAATGGACTACTCAAAATGTTACCTTTCTTTTATAAAAATATTATTTTTGGGTGGTGGTACCCTTTAAGATTATCAGGATAAGTTATACAGTTTTTAGTAAAAATTGTCTGACCTAATAATGTATTCAATATTGGAAGCTACGCTCTAAATTAACAATAAATGTTGATAAAAGTAATGTTTAGGAAAAAACACTACCGTGATTCACAAGAGATGTGTAAAGATAATACTACTACTAAAAGTTATTTACATAATACATAACAACTGGCTTATTAGCACTATAATAATGAATAACCATATAGGGCCATTCTTTGAAAAGTGAAACTTTTTTGGAAAAATTGAAGTTTTATTTTTCTGTAGTTTTGTTCCATTTTTGGAATGATCCATGTGTAAAGTTTCATGAAATACATGATTTGAAGTTTAAAATGAAACTTTTTTACTCATTTGCATAAATTTACATATTTCAATATTTTTCTAATAATCATAATTCAGAAAATAATCAAGATATCAAAAGGATAATTAGCAAGCTCATTCTTCTCACTTTCCTGTACAGGTTGATACCAACTTTGTAAAAATTCAACCTTTCATTCTTTTCTAAACCCGATATTATAAAATTCCCATTTTTCCATTCATATTGTACATGTCACACACGTGACCACCCCAAAATGTCACACACGTGACCAGACGTTGCCACATAATTAAGTACTATAAAAAACAACGGTTTGATATAATTCTCATTCATTGCTATTGTTGTACTTACAAATGTATAGTACTTCTCTGGTAATAAGATGAACATTATAGCTATTCATATTTTAAAGAATTTTCCAAATGAAATTTAGTTATGAAAAAAGCGCTCCGTGCGAAGTCACACACGTGACCCATGCCATTTGACCTCTGACATTGAGTTACATAATCCTTATTTAATCTTTTGTGTTAAGTTTGAAAGACTACACCATATTCAAGTCACATATGAAGTAAAAATCATTATAGTCTCATACTTACTGAAATATAAACATCCCATTTCAAAATTTGTCATTTTTTGGGTCACACACGTGACCAAGAATGGCCCTATACAGTCAAAACTGTCTATAGCGGCCAATCTGCCTATATATAGTGGCCACCAAAAGTGATCCCCTGCTGAGAAAAACAGTGCTGTGGAATACTGCCCTAATCTGACAAAAGGAAGCAAGTGACAATTGGTAGTTTACTTGTAAATGAGGATTTTTATGATGATATTTGTGCAGTTACTTCCTTTCGACCTATTAATTTCTCATAAATGAATTGTCAGGTGACTTTAATAAGTCACCATTGTGTGGAGCATATCTCAATTACCCTAAAACAAGTAAAAATACTACCCATACAATTGTCAGTTGCTTCCTTTTGTCAGATTAGGGCAGAATATGTCTATAGAGCTAATAGAGGTCACCTGTTTACAGTGGCCACTTCTCCGGTTTCCCTTGGGTGGACACTACACAGGTGTGACTGTACTATTGGATATAAACATAGACTTATTGGCCCATATTCACAAAGGAGGTTTGTACAGTCCATGGTCTAAACCCCGGTTTACATCTATGGAATGCCAATTGTAAACTGATGGAGAGAGAATGTGTACCATCAACATTGTTAACAAGTAAGGAATTTACATTCTCTCTCCATCAGTTTACAATGGCATTCCATAGATGTAAACCGGGGTTTAGACCATGGACTGTACAAACCTCCTTTGTGAATACGGGCCAAAGTGTTTGCCGGTGTATAAACCGCACCTTTGTATTAACTGCACCCCCAACTTTGGGTTGTCATTGAAGAGAAAAAAAAAACATTTTCTAGATAATAAAACTGCTGGGAATCATTGCACCATCATCAAATTCCATGATTTCCACCTAACTTTTGTAAACTTTTTTTGTAAACAAATGTCATATTTGTTTCTGATTGGAGTACAATTCATAACAGAAAAGCCTATCAAGCTTTTCACTCCACATAAACTGATATTATAGCCATATGTGGTATTTTCCTGAAATATGTTTATCTATCTCTGTGTATTAACCGCTCCCCCCTTATTGCAAGTTCTTCTGTATAGAAAAAAGGTGCGGTTAATTCACCAGCAAATACGGTACTAACTGCCATCATTTCTGTTAATAACATGCACTCTAATGGTCTGAAAAATTTATAAACAAATGTTTAAATAATTTTGGTAAGATTTTGTTCTCAATACAATCTGTTTAAACTATTTTATACCTTTGACATGTTCAGCTGTCATCTGTTGCCTTCAGCATCGTTAAATTTGGGGAGCTGATAATAATTAATTATTACAGAAAGATCCAGTCAGTTTAAAATTGGAGAAGAAATCTGTACTGTATGTATAGATGACAGCTGAAAGTTTCTGGTGTTGATGTATTGTTTTGAGAACAATTGAAAACAGTACCGATGAACTTTAAAAAGCATTAACAAGCATTAAAAAGCATTATAAAGCATTATAAAGCATTAAAAAGCATTAAAAAGCATTAAAAAGCATTAAAAAGCATTTAAAGATGTAAAATAAAATTGAACTTTAATTTAAAATAAAAAATTGCTACTTGCCAGTTCTTAAATTTTGTGATAAAAGTGAATTTCAGACCAAATGGTATGTATTGGCTGATGGTATAATGTGAACTCTTGTTTACCTTGTGGCCAAGTTGGGCAAGTACAAAACAAGATTTTTCACATTCTAGTGGGCCGGGCCGAGCCCTGAATCTGGTGGTCCCAAACAAAGAAAAACATTAATATTCTGTTGTATATGCTTGCCCAATCAGTGCAAGTTGAATTTAGCATCAATGAAATTTAGTGGCCCAAAGCTAATTTTTAGTGTCCCCGGGCCAGTGGGCCTGTGCTCTAAATTCAAGTTCTGACTTCCCGCAACCTGGTAGGTTATTGACAAGGTCTAAGGGGATTTCAGAATCTCAAAAGTGGAGGGGGGTTATACTTCATAGAGTTATTACTTTATGATTATGTTTATTTTCCTCTTCAATCTGTGCAGTTTAAGCGAGACGTCTCGTCTGCTGAACAGACTGTTCAAACGGTCGCCTAGCAACCAGAGACACCTTTCCGAAGAGCAAGACCCACCAAGGCGTAAGTTTTTGAGGAGATTTTTTTTTGGTCACATGAAATCAACTTTGATATATTATATATATATCATGATAAAATTATCTTATTAACAGTGAATTTATTTTGATGGAGATGTTACTGGTATTAAAAGTCTTAACTCATATTTGGAGGGGGGAAAATCGTATTTTTTAATTTCATTTTTTAGTTACTTTTCTATCCATCGTTTGTCCTTTGGTGCTCTATTGTGAGCACCAAAGCTATACATTATCTAATTTTGACAGATGTGTAAGTAAAAATCAATATGATGATGATAATGATGACATTGATGATGACGGTGGTGGTGGTGATGATGATGATGGTGGTTGTGGTGAATATGTTGATGATAATGGTGATGGTTATGGTGGTGAAAATGAGGATGATGATGATGTAATGATGTGATGTAATGTAATGTAATGTGATGTAATGAGATAATGATGTTGATGTTGACCATGATGATGATTGTTTTTGAAAATGAGAGAACCTGCGTAGCTCTGCTATGCCCAATATACCACTGTGCCTTTTAATCGTAGCTAAGCTTTGTTACCATGGCAACCCGCATCCCATCTGTTACATCTCAGTGTCTCTTTGTTTCCCCACAGATGGTTTTGCATTCTCCCAAGAGGAACATGGGGTCATTACCCAGGTACGTAGCAGAGTATATTTTAAAGGGATCTAGTAACTTTGTTGACATGTGCAAAAAGCGATGAGTGGTTGATACAATGTATATTGTTGTTATCTGATATTATGTCCACTGGGTGTTGTGTGAAAATTTCAAGTTAAATGGACTTTATATGGCCGAGTAATGAGCAAAAAGCAAAGTGATATCCACTAAATCATTGCGAACACTTCAATCATAAATATCTTTTTAACGAAAGGGAAATTTTAAAAACCGAAACCTGTCCCATGCTTTTATTGTTAATACGACTACAACAAGGTATGAGGGGAACCGCTAGAATTCCAATTGGATTTTGAGGATTTGGACAATGTTACTAAGTCCCTTTAAGGGTTTAAATGCCCCAAAAGACAACAACAAAAAATTACTAATTGGAAATAATTGTGATTAAACTTGCTGAAAAAACATAGAATATAAACATAAAATATGCAAAGAGAAAGGTATCACACATTTTAACATGGAAAATTATGAATTGTGTATTGTAAATGCATTATTATAATGTCCCTTCTCATCACCAGAGCTGCCAAGTCTCCCTGATTTCGCAGGAGACTCCCTGAAAATAGAACAAGATTTCACCCCATCAGCCAATCTTTCTGATATTGAAATATTACTGTCATTAGGTTGTATGCATTTGATATATATCTCCCTGATTTCTGATGAAATTTCCCTAAATATTCCTGATTGCTGAATTGCAATCTTGTTAGCTATGCATCACCTTTCTTTCCTCATAATATCCTGTTTATTATATCACCACTCTGCTTTGAAACAAATATTTGTTCTTTTGTTAGTATTGCAGCGTCTTCATGATTTTAAATGACTGATTATTGTGAACAATGTGCGTTTGTTTAGATATATGAAATAATTTATTTTTTCTTTCTTCTTACTTTTGGACAGGCTGAAGTCATCAGGGCTTATGATACAACCAAAGCCCCTACCGGTGCTGTAGTGGTTCACGAACAGCCATAGAGCATTATTGCCCAACAAACCAGGAAGAGTAAAGAGTCTGACATATCACCAGAAACAAATTAGATGAAGTTATCAAATCATAGTTTCTACTAGAGCCCCTTCAGGTGCTGTCGTGGTTCATGGACAGCCATAGCGCCTTTCCCAACGTACCAACAGAAGTATACTAGTCTATCTTTATTGAAAATAGCTGAAGTCATCAAATTATAGTTAAGACAAAAGCCCCTTCAGATGGTGTAGTGGTTCATGGACAGCCATAGAGCCTTGCCCAACATACCAACTGAAGTAAACTAGTCCATCTTTATTGAAAATAGCTGGTCTTCAAATCATAGTTTCTACTAGAGCCCATTTAGATGGTGTAGTGGTTCATGGACAGCCATAGCGCCTTTCCCAACATACAAACTGAAGTAAACTAGTCCATCTTTATTGAAAATATCACAAGAAAAAAAAGAAAACTAGTGGTGCTGGTACTGGTGCTGCATTGGTGCCTGTAGAGCTGAGCGTCAACAGTAACTTTCAAAACTTGCCCGATAAAGCAGAAGTTAAGCTTAAATAGTCTATTTATAGCCCCTTCTGTTGCTGCGGTGGTACTTAGAGGTGTTATGGTACTTGAAGAACAATTAGAGCTACAAATCAACCAGAACAATAATCAATTTTCCCCTGACATGTCGACGTAGACATCGGAGCCTACGATACAACTTGCAGAATATAACTTGGCTTTCCAAGAATTCAAGATGTATGGTCTTTACAAGCAGGTTGTCTTTTATAAACAGGTTATAACGAAAGGAGGGTTGACTTTAGGTACCCTCCTAGACTATTCCAGGTAGTCTTGGTTTCTATTGTGTTAAATTGGTGTAGAGTCTTTGTTCATTGCTCCTCATCATGTGGTATTGACTCGAGTTTGTAAAAAAATACATGCTCCATATTAAAGTGTCAAATAAAAAGTGTATTCATTTCACGTTATATATGTTTAATGTTATATTTTTATGAAATATGTTAAATGTGTATATTTGTGGTGGTGCATAATTTAAATAGTTCAGCTGTTTTGCGAGACCAGTTTTGACTAGTAGAAAGAAAAAACAAAACTGATTTATTATTTCTTAATTATTATTAATAATAATAATTGCAATATTTAAAATTAACTAACCTTTGGGGGGCTTGGCTAAATTAAATGATTTTAATGGATTGTCCTTTGATAACCACACCATGGAAATGTAATTGTTGTAAACCGCACTTAATAATTAACTGAATTAACCTTATATCTAAATGCATTTAAGCATCTTATAATGATCATTTTGAAAGTAATACTAAAATGACAAAGAAAGATATGCTAAATCAACTGCTCATTTGCCCATGTAGATTGTGAAATACTATAAATACATCAGTGTATTATAGACAATTTTTATTTCTGTAAATGTGTAATGCAGAGTTCCGCTGCTTTTATCTTGTCTAGTTGATGTTATTTATATGTGTAAAGAGTTCTGTAATAAATATTGTATCGGTACAAAATGCATGTAAATGAATGTAATCAGGTTATTATTGTAATGTATAGTGTGAATGTATATTTTGACCTTAAAGATTGACAAAATATGTGCATTTTGTGGGCATTTATCAACCCATTATTGACAGAATTATATATATATTTGTTTGTACTAGAATTTATGCACAAGAATGTTCTATTTTAGTTTAGTCTGTATTCTGTGTTGGCTTTACATGCAAGGAGCCAATTTTCTTCCTGATAAGTATTGGCATTGCTCGTTTATCTTTTCAATAAACTGACATTTTTTATTGACAATATTTTATCGTGGACATTCACAAATTAACATGGAAATGGGCTATTGCTGATTTAATAGAAACTGAGCCTATAAATCTGATTTTCTAGTGGCAATTATGAAATTATAAAACATAGCCTTTTCAAAGGCATTTTTTTTCCCCCAGTGAAAATTATGAAATTAAATGCATGCTTGTGCCTCTAGAACAAAGTAGCTTTTAATGTTTATAGTGCAAAACAATGTTCCCTTAACCCAAAATGCTTAACGTAATAATGAGTTAGATCTATTTTAGTGCAATTGTTTAAATTCAGAAGTCTCTTACGGAATTGATATTGGCTGGTATTCTGAGAGTGTTTTTTTTTTAATGGTCCTGTTAATACATGGTACATTATGTTTCCGTGGTGAATGGATTAACTCTATGGGAAATGCCATCTCTTGAAGACAAGGGGGGATCTGTAAACAATTTATGGAGGTTTCAGAATCTTGTATGGAACAGGTTAACATTGAACTAACTAATCCACACTTCTGTTTGGTATGACTTAGTTTGGACTTAATAACAGTCCAGGGTTAACTAATAAGAATACATGATTTTGATCCTGCGGGCCTAAGTTAGTCTAAGGTTAGACCACACTTGGGCCAGGACTAAATTAAATTAAACTATGCTATCAGGATACCAACCTATGTGGTCTATCTCAGGATGTGCAATTATACCTGAAATGTATAAAAAGATGCACATTCTCTTTTTCTATTTTTAGCAAATGTTTTGCTACTAGTAATTATATTTTGTTTGTGTGTTTGAATTGCGCAATCTTGTTTTACGTTCTAAGCAATTATTGTATATTGTTGTTGTTTTGAATTGTGTATGAACCACATAATCATATTAATAAAGGCAAATGGGTATTGATTAGTATATTCTCTCTTGTATTTCTGTCAATACATGTATACACTTAGTCCTGTACCCCGTCTCATAAAACACTTGCAATTGTTGTAAATGCGCAATTATCAGCATGGAGCATTTCAGCTGTTACAATAATTGTACACTTAAAACAATTGCAAGTGTTTTATGAAACGGGGCACTAATGCATGTGATAAGTGGTTATTACCCATCTCTACCACCTTGAATTCATGTTCACAAAGGAAGAGCTTAATTCCAAAAGGCGCTAAATCCACTTTTCAACTTTGGAAAAAAAGCAGGTTTCTTTGTCCAACCTTGTACACATGCCTGTGGGGATATTAACATTTAATGTTATTTATTTCGATTTCGATCGTGTAATTTTGTCCTACAAATGTGGATTCAAGATAGCTACGTAGCTTATTAATGGACTGATATTGTTGAATTAATTTTTTATGGAAAGTGGGTTTAGTGCCTTTTGGAACTTGGCTCTTCTTTATACAGTAGGTTACTCATATGTCCAAGAAATGTATGAGCTCAATTTTGTTTTTGGTTAATCAAATATATTGATATTGTTCATGTCCAAGAAATGTATGAGCTATCATTTTTTCTTTGAATTTTGAAAATATATTGATATTGTTCATGTCTAAGAAATGTATGAGCTATCAGTTTTGTTTTCAATTTTGAAAATATGTTGATAGTGTACATGTCTAAGGAGTGTTTGAGCTATCAATGCTGCTATAAATTGTTCAAATTATTGACACTGCTCATGATCAATTGATGCTTAAAATTATGATAGAATAATAATATTTGCAAAGCACTGGTAGTGACGATTAAGATGCTGAATTGTTAAGATTCAAATCCTAACTCCATCACTGAATACATATAATTATTAACTAAGGAGGCAACTTCTTTGATGCAAGATTCCGACCCTCTATGGTAATGTTCTTCAGTTTTTCCTCCAAACTCCAGATATGTTTCTTGCCAGCAAAATATAATAATGTTTGTTTGTCACAGAGGCTTTATATGTATGTGTATCAAAACTTGCCCAAAATCACAATATTTCAATCCGATTGTTAATTTAGATAGTTCTATGAATGTTTTTGTGAATGTTTGATGCATAGCAGGATAATGTTTTACATAATCTGCTTTTCCATAAGAATGTGCATCTTTAGAAAGTTAATTTCTTATGCATTTAATTGAATTAAAATAATAGTCATGCTAGAGGTTACAAAGGATGTATACTTTTTAAAGTGACTTTTGTTGCTGCATACAACTTTCTGCATTCATGATATTTTAATGTATTTTGTAATTTAGTTCCTCATTTCACCCATTAATCCCTTGTGTAAGAAGAAACTGGTCTAGCAATCCGAAAGTCTCTGGTTCGATTCCCTGTGATTACTATTGTTTCCTCATTTATAACTGTATTATGTAATACATCTGTAACATGGAGCATTGTACTTCTTACTTTTATATTTTGTTAATAGTGATCATACAATTTGTTTATGCTTTAGAAATACAGCTATGTGAACTAGATGCATAGTTCAGATGGAGTTTATCCCTTCATAATTGTATTCACATTGAAATGTTTGTAATCATGCATATTTTCTTTTATTTAATGAATCAAAGTAGAGTTGTTAATGTTAGATGATAGGGAAATATAAAACATAACCTGGCTGACTTATTGGCAAAAAAAATTAATAACTGTAGTTATGGAATTTGTTAGTGCAATAGAATAATTTTAATAGATTTTTGTTTGGAAAAGTAAAACAACATTCCAGTTTGATATACACTGTTATCCAATTTATTAAAAGATAATTATATTAGAATGTCAAAGTTTCGCTTATCTGGATCAATTGGAGACTGTTTGATTTAACAGAGAAAGTTGATTAATCTTTTATTCAACTTTAGCCTTGTTAAATTCTTCATTTAAAAAAAAGTGTAATTACTATACGTGCAGAGGTTGACTGCAGACACATTATTCTTCCATTGTCTATGTGTTTGAAAATGTTCTTACGTATGAAAAATGCTATATTATGTAATCAAGTTTGTGAGTTATGTGTTGATTATTTATTTTTCAAAATAATGTTGTCGCATAACCGTTTATTGCATGTTGTTGCAAAATTAACAAGGTTGTACGTGTACAAATAAGCAGCTGCTTTTGCTCATCTTTTGCTGAGAATACAAGTATAAGCGCATAATTGTCACCAACTTTACTTTGGCAATCATCCGCCGAATTGCGGTAGTGATGATTATGACGGAGCTGCTTCGACTACCTGCA
The DNA here is from genome assembly GCA_037951105.1 of Echinarachnius parma. Taxonomy (NCBI): domain Eukaryota; kingdom Metazoa; phylum Echinodermata; class Echinoidea; order Clypeasteroida; family Echinarachniidae; genus Echinarachnius; species Echinarachnius parma. Next base: position 120,691 of record JBAMJV010003770.1, on the reverse strand, counting down.
GAAGACTTTTTAAAAATGCACAGATCATTGCGCATCGTAAAAAAAATAATTGAGAATCTACTTGTTAAAGCAAGGAATTTTCCTATTGTGGTGCATATATCTCATAACTATATCCATGATTGTTGTTTGAAAGCTCTCTGAATGAGACATGTTATTGTCAGTGTTGGAAGTGCTCAATGTGAAGCAGTCATCTCCGAGCAAAAGCTTAGCAAAAACAATTTGCTTATTTTTTATTTGTACAGCCAATTGTGTTTTTATAGCGCTCTGAGGGCTAAACTAAATAAAGTTATATTATGTATAACGTAACTAAAATGATAATTCTGTCAATGTCTATTGTGCTGTTACTCAAAAGATAATTCTGTCAATGTCCTTAGTGTTTGCTTTATAATGATGTGGGTGTTTTTAGCCACTGATGTTTGGCGCTGAACAATTAAATACATAAAGTATATGGTAGTCAGAACTGATTGTGTCCTGTCGTTCTTATGCGTGTTTGAACTACATGTATATACAAATACAATTCAGTATTTTGCTTATGTTGATCAGAGATTAATAGGTCATACTTATGCATACAAACAATTACTTATTATTTTACTATTATAAATTTTACGGAGTAGAATTTTAGTTAGGGATGGGATTATAATGAGCAGTATTATCCTTTTGTTTGCCTATGAATTTTCTTCTTTTGATCCAAGGAATATGATCTCTCAAATATGTCAATAAAAACACCATTGGCATAGATATCCCATTCCCATGAATACATTTGCATAAATTATGGAAATTAGGCCAAATTTGCATAGATACAGAGTGTCTCTTTGGATGAATTTTCTTCTTTTGATCCAAGGAATATGTGTGCCAAGTAAAACAATCGTTTCCTGTTGGATACCACCCAAATGTTTGGCCATTAACAACCCTACTACATCTCTGAACAGTGGTGTAGTAGTGTGCTGAGAATATTGACCTATTCATAATAAATTGTATAATTATACACGATAATAAATAGGAAAATATAGTGAAACCATTGTACAAACAAAACCTAATTAGACAGTAGCCTAGTAAAATAAGAGTATGAGTGGGGCGTGTACTAGTAAAAGCATGATCGTTCACAATTTCGCGAAAACGGGTACATTTTTGCATTTAAAACAAAAAATGCGCGGAGAAAAACATACTCCATAAATAGGTTGGCGGAGATGAGAAAAAAGGATGCAAATTTAATTTAAATGTTCGCGAAATTTGAATATTTGAAAATATTATACCCTTTCGAAAAGGGCCACAAATTGGGTAATGTGTACTCGAAATGGAAAAATTAGGGTAATTTTGTATGCCGTTTTGTACCTGTTTTGTGTTTTAAAGGGTAAAATTTGCTGAAAGTGTACACGAAATGCTTCATTACCTCTAGAACGATCATGTGTCACCCCTTTTCTATATGAAGTGACACCGCCAAGGTAAAATAGGAAGAGGGAGATGAGGGTTAAAAGAGAGCAATGAATAAAAAAGGGTAACACCCGTATGCCCCAATAATTGCCGCTTGTACTCGCCCCCCTTCCCCCAACACATACACACACAATAATTACAAAAACAACAACAGTTAGCTCAGGTAGAGAAAATTCGTTAAAAAAGGGCAAATGATGAATATTCATTAGGTCAGATATCTTATACATATTTTCGTATGCGGTAGAACTAACCATTTTCTAAAGGTTGGTGTGTGTGAATGTTTGACATCTATTGGTCTTTGAATTACTTTATAAAGATTAAGTTTAAATCTGGAAAACAAAGAATTTTTAATTTTAGTGTAAACTCGTTATATTTCTCCAGTCAAAACTCCTTTTTAGAGTATCAGGAAGATAAACATACCAAGTACCAAGTATCCTTCGCTTCGAAATCACAACTTCTACCCCTTTCTAAAGAATAATGAAGAATTCCACTCGCCGCACACACTATCAGGAGCGCGCGAGCAAGAATTCCTTTCATACGTCATAATACTTTGCGCGCATATGGATAAACGCATCCCCCCAGCCCGCATGAAATTACCATACCAACCGCACATTTTTTAGTCAACATACTCTTTACATATAGGAATTCACAGTTGACTATTGCGAAAGATACTAATCAGACGCACAGCGAAATTTCTAAGAAATTTGCCTTTAAAAGTCACCAGGAAATCTGCTCAATCAGACCAAAAAGCAGAATCTACTGAATTTGTGAAACTTTTCAACTCGGTTTCCTGTTGGATACCGAATTAAGAACTACCAACAATCACAAAAGTCATCAAGGAAAACCTTGAAACAAACTCAAATAACCAACACGCAGAACCTGTCTGCAAACTCGTCTTTTTAAGACAAAATACTAATAAAACTCGGGGAAAAGAAAGCCGAAACAAAAATTCCCTGCCCATATAGGGGGCCACCTAAGACAGACCATCACGATGGAGGAAGAAAAGCCACCGAAGGGCCAGAAAAAGGGTCAGAAGGGTCGAAAGAAGGAAAAGAATAAGGGTCAGCTGGGGGAGCTGAAGAGGGTCCCCCAATTCAACAACAGGACAAACCCTCTCCCGGAGATCACCGCTGACCTCGATGATGGCTGTAAGCTGGAGAGGCAGCGGCTCTATAACCAGGAGCAGAGGGAGTGTAAGTCATTTATTGAGATTTTGCGTTTGTTTCGAATATTCGATATTTAAGATTTGTATTGTTATGTTGATGCTTATATTTGGTGTATGGTGTTAAAACCATCGGAGGCAGAGCGGGAGCAGTTATGCAACAAGGAGCGAGTCGAATGTAAGTAATTTTTACGAAGATTTTTTATTTTGAATGTTCTTTATATATATATCGTTTTGATTGATTGTAAATGTTGTATGTTTTAATGATTTTGTTAACGTATATATTATGTACACAATGGATAAGTTATCCCAGCTTTATAGTGCGCAATGTTACTACCGTCGTTTTACAGACCATCAAGATGGGAACATGATAATATAAACACGAACGTAAGATATTTTGTTGTTGTTGTTTTAAAAATGTGATATATTTATAAATATTGTATAAAATGGGTTTTACAAAGAGTGAAAAGAACGAAATTAAAAGAAAATCATCAATGTATCCATTGAAGGCATTTTTTTTTTAAGTCCGGATTGTCTCCACGTAAGCAGTTTTACATTTAGTATCGACTCGATTGTAAGTAAAATTATTATTTCAATATTCTTTGAGTTTGTACAATCTTGTTTGTTTTATTATGCTGTTCTGTTCATATAATTGGATATTATTATTATTATTATTATTATCTTAATGTATTTAAATCGGAAAGTAACTTCTCATTCATGATAATTTCCGTTGTTTAAACAAAAACAAGTAGGCCTATATAAAATTTAGAGCTATATCATCTCTTAGCTTATAGTACCCATTGAAATTATTTTACCCAGTGATGTTTGCAGTTTGTTTACAAGCCTGTATTAAGTATTGCGTTTCTAATTTTCTTTGCGGTTGTAAATAATAAAACAAAGGAAAGATAATGAGATAATGTAAGAGCAAGATGATTACAAACATCATTCAAATAATGAAATAAGACAAAAAATAAACTTCAAACTTCAATACTTGAAATATCATAATTATTATGATTATATAGTATTGAGTTTTCAAGAGTTTCCGTATCGTATAAAACACATCTTATGAAAAGTCATATTAAGATTTATGTTCAGCTGCATAAATTTGTAATCGAAACATGATGAAAGATCATATTAGTTGTATACTTCCGTTTGAAATGCGCTTAGAAACAGTATGTATTAAAGGGATAGTTGAGTTTTGGTATAGAGGGCGCTACACAAAATAATTTTTTGTTAGATAATGAAAAAATGAGTAAAATTTGAAAGAGCATATTTTAGTGACAGAATAAACTTTATTTTTTGATCAAAATCGGTTCAGAAATGGCTGAAATATCCATAAACATAGCAATTTGTAATAATTGTGGGACCCCACAAGTATTCAATGATTTTGAACCAGCCGTTCACATTTTTTTTAAATGCTTCCTCTTTTTAAAAATTTGCAAAAGAGGTTTTTAAATAGTTGTTGATTATCTCTCTAATCACTATTTTAACAAAACTACACCATGCGCAATATTTTTGTTTCAATGGTTGAGACCGATGAGTTTTTAGAGAGCGCCCTCTTGAATTGTAACGGATCTTTTTGAATGATAACAGGCTTTTTACTTAGTCATTAGTAAGTTTGCATTCCTTTCAAGCATGGTAGAGTTATGTAATGTAATGGTGTAGGTTTTAGTTACTAAAATTCAGTTTGACCAAAACTACTCTCTTTACCAAAACTCAACTATCCCTTTAATATTATTATTATGATTATTGGCTTAACACATTAACCGTAAATTAAATTAGTAGTTCTTCTTTTGATCTAATGTTTGGATTACATAATTAGGAGTAAAAAGGTTTTTGTAGGCGTCATCACCCCGTTAAGCAAAACTAGGTAGATTTGATTTTCGCAATTACTCGTATTTTTGTAAAAGGAATGATAGTGTGACGGCGCCTTGTGGTCAATCACCTTCGTCCCCAGTGTCAGGGATTCGTGGATGTTTTGTAGTTTCCCAAAAGTATACACGAAATAAAGAATATTCTCTCACAAAATGTTTAAAGTTAAAATGAATTTAATGACTAAAACAAAACATGGTCTCACACTCTGAGACTGTATACAATATTATATATACTACCAAGAGTACATATACACAGGTTAAGCAAATCTCTCAGAAATGCAAACGACTCCTCAAGTCAAAAGCTAAACTCATAACATTATGCTTTATTATACAGTAATCATACTCCGCCACAAGCTATAACATCTGAATCAATGATTAAATACTAGGCCAAATCAAAAATCTTTTAAGGTTACTTAAAGTGAGGCCTGTAAAGTGTCTAACTCCACGAAAATTACTTGGAGCTTCCTCGTTTCTCTTCTACCCTGTTGTTTAGCTTATCAAATCAAATCCTCGTAATATTTTCTATTATCAATGAGGTTTCTTATTTAAGTCTAAAATACTTGCATTCTTTAATATGTTTTATTCCAAGGCTACACATGGCTTTCCATAATAGTAAGGTCCAACTTAGAGTTTAGTTCAACTTTGAATCTTTGTCAAACACCCCCTGGTCCATTGCATCTTGAACATGAATATTCATGCTTATGACACATTTAGGTGCACAAGGGTTGACGGGTTTCTGCCTTTGACATAAATTGATTTTTATTTTGACCAAAATAACAAAATATCATACACAATTGCTTCTTGGAAACAAATGTCCTACTTTTGAGTTTGTGATGTTAGACAAATATAGATAAGAGTGTATAACGCGCACAAACTGGAGGGGGGGGGGGGGGGCAGGTCCTTTGCACACGCTGGACCATTCCTTTGGAATCAATTACCCTCACATATTCGGAATAGTGGCACCGTGGACACATTTAAGGACAGGTTGAAATATCATTTGTTTCAAACAGCATTTAAGTAGACCTTCTTTCTTCCCTTCATTCTTGTTTGTTTCATTATTATAAACTATCTTTTTCAATGCGCTTTGAGCACCGTATGAGGTGGATATTGCGCATTATGAATATTCCATATTATTGTTATTATTACATAGTAAACGGCAAAATAACACAATTTTCTGATCTATCTGTAAGATCGATCTGAAATTAACTTGCTTTCGAGTCGGATGCACACAGATGCCATCTCTGTACCTATTGTTGATATAACATTGCTTGCGTTGATACAACACATATTGGGGGACAAGATAATGTACAATGATGATATTATTAAGATTTAATTGTGGATATATATATTTCATTTTTACTAAAAGAGTCGTCCCGATAAGTGATACACCATGAAGATATTGTGTATAACGAAAAAATGAGTCCCTATATAGACAGTTATACAATCGTCAATTATTTTCAACTGTGAAAAACAATATATATTTAGTTAGTATAAATATTTTGATAATTTCGAATTGCGCGTTATGCCTTTTCATAGTCATGTAATGCGTGATTTCAATTTCTTCTGTCGCAGGCCAGTGGCCAGTACCCCCCCCCCCCCCCATTCAGAAAGGTCAATTTTTAACCATTCTCTGGTTCACTTTTTACTGGTCTTGAGTCCACTTTTTACCGGTCTCGACCATCTAAACCAATGGTTTTGGGCCCGCCCCCTGATTACACAACTTAACAAAACTTAACCAATTGATCTGATCTGATCCGCCCCCACCCCCCCCCCCCCCCCCCTCCCGATTGGTGTGGAGTTTGGTGCCGGTTCGAATGGTAAATTGAGTTAGTGCTGATTTGGATGTTTGATGAGGTGCCGATGTGATGCTGAGTTGTTGTTGTTATTTTATTATTTTGGCGTTCATTCAAAATGAATATTTACGCCATAATACTTAATTATTATTATTATAATTTTTTTTTTCTTCTTTTTTTCAATCATTTTTATGGAGTTCCTACTTCATGCTGCCTGTCCATCGCTCAAATCCGACCTAACAGTGCATCATCTGGTCAGTCCGGCACAGTACATCGTGCAGACTTCTCAGCTCGGTGACATACCAGGGTATGTGTGCAAGCCGAGCCTAGACCCCTCAGATGCTCGAAAATGAGGTGTCAGGTGCAATCTGTTGGGCTCCAAATAATGCAATTATGCATGCCAAATTCAAAAACAATATATATTTTCATCAATTTCAAACATTCAACAAACATCAAATAAAGCACTCATTCAGTGGGCTCTTTTACATAGAATACATCAATTTGTTAGTAATTGTATACAAAAATAAACTTACACTAAAACAATATAATAGAGATGCTAAGCAAATATTTACAATAATCTGAATACAAATCCTTTTTTTGCTATTCATCGAACCTTCTAGTTCTATAAATGAAATTAATCAATGCCACTTGCAATTTTGTATCGAATATTTCCAACATCTTATATATATCTTGTTTTTCATTAATTCCTAATTCTACAAATAACATTGTCCTTTCAATAATATATTTCGTACAATCAACAAGAAAGTGTTCAAAAGTTTCAATTTCATTACAAAACTGACAATCGCCGGATAATTTAAGACCAATTTTATGTAAATGTGCATTGAGTCCAAGACACCCCATTCGAATCCTGTGTAACAATACTTCATTTTTTTCTATTTTTAGAGCACCATGTATCAATGTATTTTATATTTATATTCTTTTTCATTTTCTTTAAGACACTATTCGAGGCATTCCACCTTTCCTGCCACATATTTACAACATATAATGACAGTATTGCATTTACTTCTGATTCATTCAATTTATTTTCTATTTCAATAAAAGTGTGTCCAAGGGCTTGTTTCGCTGAGAGGTCTGCAATCTCATTACCTACAACACCACAATGTCCGGGAATCCACTCAAGGAAAACGTGGATTCCTTGATGTTTAAGAATCATTAATTTCATTAATATTTCACTGACGCATACATCTTCATTCCAATTTCTTATCGCCATTAGGGCACTCAAACAATCAATAAATATAACAATTCCAACATATAAATTATCAAATTGTTCTAGCCAATTCAATGCAAGAATTATAGCAACTAATTCAGCTTTATATGATGAACTGAAATTTGTTAGCCTCTTTTTTTCAATAATATCCATGCTCGGAACATAAAAGCTTGCAGATGCATTTCCATTAAGGGGATTTTTCGAACCATCCGTAAATATATGCAACTCTCTAGACCATTTCATATTAATATATTCTAATGTTTCAAATTTTATACTATGAATATTATCTTTTTTATCAACACTTTCTTTTAAATCCATACAAACATTTGGTATCATTATGTGCCAAGGAGGATTTGGCAGTGATGCACGTTTTTGTATAACATCTTTATCTACTGTAACCAAATCCAATAGTCGATAACAAAAAGGTTTGCGTAATTTATTTTCAAGATTGTCATTATGACAATTCTGTATAACCTCATTCAAAGGATGGTCTATAGTTTGTTCTATCTTTACTTTATAACGAGAACAAAATAATTTTCTCCGTAAATCCAGAGGCATTTCACATGTCTCTGCTTGCAATGTTTGTAGCGAAGTGCCTGAAAGGGCACCTGTACAAATCTTAAGACATTGATATGCTGAGTATGTACATTGGCATAACCCGGTTAGGGGCGGAGCTAGGACGGAGGAAGGGGGGGGGGGGGGGGGGGGGGGCGACCGTGATGGTCAGCCGCCGCAACTCCCACAAGATGTGCGTAAAAGTCACAATTTAATGAAAATTATGAGGTGAAAAAGATACACCGAATGTCTATGAATGTCTGTACACCAGTTTTCGTACACGTGCTTAACAAATGTACAATACAAAATATGTCATCGGGCAAGATTGGTAGCATGATGATAATCAATTCGTTGTATATAGGAAGTAAAATAAATAACAAATTGGGGGATTGCTTATAGAATATAGGCTTACAAGGCGGCAAATGAGTAGGAGGCGGGAGGCTGCATCCCCTCTTGAGTTTAAAAAACGGCCATATTCGGGCAAAAAGCACCCAACATTCATACAAAAGCATGTCATATTCATGTCAAACACATAGATTTGGGCAAAAGTATGTCATATATTGGCACAATCATATCGCATTCGTGCAAACTCATATTATATTCGGGCCGAATTTTTTGCTGAGTAAGATGTTAAGTTATTTGCCAAGTTGTTGGTTGGTGTCAAATACGATGCCATGTTGAGTTCCGAATGTATAGATGCCGAGTGAAATATGATGAGTTAGTTCCGAATTAAAATGCCATATCGACATGCCACGTGGGTAGAAATATACATTTCATGCATATTGAGTAAGCGCCACGACGAGTCGGGTTGGGGTTACATTCCGAAATATATCATCAGTTGATTGCGGAAGATGTACCTTCTATCTGGTGTGCCGAGTTGGGACCCATCTCGACACGCATTTCGACACCCATCTCCGTAACCAAGTTCGACACCCATCTCGTCACCCACCCCGTCACCCATCTCGACACCCATCTCGACATCCAACAGGGACACTATTTAGCACCCATACCGCGATTAACTCTGCATGTAAACCGGCACCCATATGACAACTATATAACGTCGACACCCATTCACTAACTTATCAAATTGGCAAGTTAGTGAATGGGTGTCGACGTTATATAGTTGTCATATGGGTGCCGGTTTACATGCAGAGTTAATCGCGGTATGGGTGCTAAATAGTGTCCCTGTTGGATGTCGAGATGGGTGTCGAGATGGGTCTCGGAATGGATGACGAGACGGGTGTCGAACTTGGTTACGGAGATGGGTGTCGAAATGCGTGTCGAGATGGGTCTCGGAATGGGTGACGAGATGGGTGTCGAACTTGGTTACGGAGATGGGTGTCGAAATGCGTGTCGAGATGGGTCTCGGAATGGGTGACGAGATGGGTGTCGAACTTGGTTACGGAGATGGGTGTCGAAATGCGTGTCGAGATGGGTTTCGGAATGGGTGACGAGACGGGTGTCGAACTTGGTTACGGAGATGGGTGTCGAAATGCGTGTCGAGATGGGTCTCGGAATGGGTGACGAGACGGGTGTCGAACTTGGTTACGGAGATGGGTGTCGAAATGCGTGTCGAGATGGGTCTCGGAATGGGTGACGAGACGGGTGTCGAACTTGGTTACGGAGATGGGTGTCAAAATGCGTGTCGAGATGGGTCTCGGAATGGATGACGAGATGGGTGTCCAACTTGGTGACAAGATTGGTGTCGGAATGCGTGTCGAGATGAATGACGAGGTGGTTGTGAAGATGGGTTTCGGAATGGGTGACGAGATAGGTGACGAGATGGGTGTCGAGATGGGTATCTTAATTGGCGACGAGATAGGTGACGGTACGAGTGTCGAGATGGGTGTCGTAGTCGGTGAAGTTAGTGAATGGGTGTCGACGTTATAGGGTTGTCATATGGGTGGCGGTTTACATGCAGAGTTAATCGCGGTATGGGTGCTAAATAGTGTCCCTGTTGGATGTCGAGATGGGTGTCGAGATGGGTGACGGGGTGGGTGATGAGATGGGTGTCGAACTTGGTTACGGAGATGGGTGTCGAAATGCGTGTCGAGATGGGTCTCGGAATGGGTGACGAGACGGGTGTCGAACTTGGTTACGGAGATGGGTGTCGAAATGCGTGTCGAGATGGGTCTCGGAATGGGTGACGAGACGGGTGTCGAACTTGGTTACGGAGATGGGTGTCAAAATGCGTGTCGAGATGGGTCTCGGAATGTTTGACGAGATGGGTGTCAAGATAGGTATCCAACTTGGTTACGGAGATGGGTGTCGAAATGCGTGCGAGATGGGTGTCGAGATGGGTCTCGGAATGGATGACGAGATGGGTGTCCAACTTGGTGACAAGATTGGTGTCGGAATGCGTGTCGAGATGAATGACGAGGTGGTTGTGAAGATGGGTTTCGGAATGGGTGACGAGATAGGTGACGAGATGGGTGTCGAGATGGGTATCTTAATTGGCGACGAGATAGGTGACGGGACAAGTGTCGAGATGGGTGTCGTAATTGCCCAGCTAGCCACCTGAAGTCGGGCCGATGTCGGAATTTGGTTGCCGGATGTCGGCATATCGCCGTTGGCTCGAGGTTAAAATGTCCGCCAGCCCAACATCGTCACGACGTCATTTTTGTGATATATTGGCATAACGTCATTTTCCGACAATGGCCCAACATCATCTCATGACATGATGTTGGGCCATTGTCGGAAAATGACCTTATGCCAATATATCACAAAAATGACGTCGTGACGATGTTGGGCTGGCGGACATTTTAACCTCGAGCCAACGGCGATATGCCGACATCCGGCAACCAAATTCCGACATCGGCCCAACGTCAGGTGGCTAGCTGGGTGGCGACGAGATGGGTGACGAGATGAGTGTCAAGATGGATGACGATATGGGTGACGAGATGGGTGCCAAGATGGGTGTCGAAATGGATGCCGAGTGACGGTGCCAGGTTAGCTAAAGTGTGAAGTGTCGAGGTTTATATATGACTTAAACTGATTTATTCGCTTGGTATATATGAGTAGGGCACACATATCACTTTTGGAAAATCATATCAATTAATGGATCTCATGTAAATGTCTGCCAAATAATGTTTTCCATTGTATAAGTTTAATATGCCATATTGAGTTCAGCTCAGCACCTTACTCGGCGGCACCAAATGTGGAACCATAATTGGCACGCCTTCTGCAAACGATTCGTGATATATTTCGGAACATAGCCCGACTCGACGTGGCACTAACATCTCATGACATGATGTTGGGCCATTGTCGGAAAATGACGTTATGCCAATATATCACAAAAATGACGTCGTGACGATGTTGGGCTGGCGGACATTTTAACCTCGAGCCAACGGCGATATGCCGACATCCGGCAACCAACTTCCGACATCGGCCCGACGTCAGGTGGCTAGCTGGGTATTAGTACCAATCTTAATCCAATATGTCGCCAACTTGGCACGGATTCGACACACGGCAAATAAATCATCACCTATTAGGCAATTAATCAGCTATATAACTCGGCACCCAATATAAACGCAACTCGGCACCATCTTTGACAGCCCCTAGGCAATCAGTAAAACTAATGATATCTAGGATGTACTCTATTATCTCACCGTTTTATTGCTATCATTATTAATCAATAGGCAGCAAACTCCTGCGTCAGCTGATAAAGGAGGGCGACGCCCGAGCAATAGCCATCAGCAGGTGCATGGAAATGCCAGCCGACCGAGAAGAACCGCTTGCCGCTGATGATATCCCTGGTACAAGCTCTGGTCACACCATATCTCCTCAACAAAGGGGCTACCAGAAATGTCCCCCAATCAACGGGGGCAACAGCTGCAAGCCCCAGCCTCAGCCCCAGCCTCAGCCACCCAGCGACTCAGACCACAACATCCTGACAACTGCCTGCTTGGCCGGTAGCCGCTTCCGTCGCGCCACACCAGTACCTGGAATAAGTTCCGATCCCCCGGTTAATGAGCAACTGGCGTTGCATAATCGGATAAAGCAACGTGCAATGTGGGAGATGGCCCAACAGGAAGCCGCGGATTTCCAACCCGCACGCCACCCAAACCATGCGGCGGCCAACTTCGAACAGCCTGCTACCGTCCACAAGCCGAACAGATACCACCAGGTTGATAACTTCCACATCAACAGCCATCATCAACCCGGCAGATACTACCAGCCGCAGCAGCAACAAAATGAGGAGGAGGATCCAGGTTCTATCACAAGCATCGTCAAGTTGCCAAGTCCGCCAGCTTCAACTTACCAGTACCAGCCGCGCCCACCGCCGAGGACTGGCCACCAAGGATCCAGCGATGTCCAGCCACATCCCCCACAGGGGCAGCACTACCCACGGCCACCAAGAACACCGATAAGGCACAATGAAGGTAGGGTGGTTAAATTGCAACTTACATTTGATACATACATTTACATTTACGCTCCTATCACTAAGAAGACTTGATTTCATTTCAAAATAGGAATTCATTACATGCTTTTAGATGCTAATTGATTTGTCATATTATTAGCATTGTTATGATCCCGAATATAAGTAAATTAACCGAATGAAAAATTTACTTATAAGAATATACAACAGTATAATAATACATCAAATGAATCCCAATCACTCAAAGAAGTGGTGGAAAACTCTAACTGTATAATCGCTCAAACATGTGACATAGATCCAAATCAACTTGATCAATCACTTTCTAAAATGTTGCTTTCAGTCGACTGTCTAATACAACAACCAGTTCCCCTAAAATATGCAATAATGTTCATGATATGATGATAATAGTGTGAACAAACCAGTTTATATCGACAACTTGTCTGAAAAGACCTTATATTGATTTCCTGAGAGGCAGTGTACACGTCTTTGTAAATGAAAATGTCTGTGAAGACCAATTATCCGATTAATTGGGTGGTCGTTAAAACACAGGTCAAGCGTTTGATGGTAAGCAGTAATAAGCCATATACTAAGGCGTTGTAAGGGTACATGTTTATTCAATTTGTCTTATGTAGGAGCGCGTCCAGGTGTGCGTTACAGGCAGCGGATCGCCGTCGTGCCAACCGCCTCCAACAAACCAGAACACATCAACTTGGACCTGCCAGGACCAGCCATGCTCCAGCCAAGGCCGCCACCTGCCCCAAGACCCGTCGCCGTCAAGGATGGCAGTAGGTCAACACGATGCAGGACCGCCAGGGTCAGGGAAGGGAACGGCAGACCCAAGACGGCTAGACCAGAGCCGAGAGGAGACCCTAGATATGTGCCTCCCCCAGATCCTAGAGCACAGCCTGTACCAGAGCCAACACCAGAGGCTAGACCACCCCAGCAACCGTCTCCACTTGCTCGTCAGACAGGTTAGTCTATAAACCTATCAGGTCGCATTTATATTGTGATTGTACTTAAATGATAATGAACAGTTAATTGATTGACAGCTAAGAGTTCTACATGTTATCTCAAACTGGAACACCCATAATGACGTCGATTCTGTTTGCAAGTATCTCTTGGCATGAACCGCTCAGTAACGTATCTTGATCTGTCAGTCAATAAGTTTATTGTTAAGTTATTTCAGTAATATATGTTGTATTTTTAGTCTAGTATAGTAGGATTTAGATTGAACTTGAAAGGCGTAAACTATATGAAATGCTTTATATAATTTTAAGGTTTAAGAAAAAGATTTTTAAAAAAGATAAAATTGAGAACCCTATACATGATTGTGATTTGAACGTCTTCTTGTTTAAACCATAGAAGAAATGGACGACACGGAATTCATGTCCGAGGCGCACCAACAGAAGATAAGCAACCTCATCTCCCGCTACATGATCACGCCCCAAGCTCGTCTCCTCAGCAAACGCGAGCAGATAGCCAACACCTTAGACATGGAGACCATTTTCCTGGACCCGCCCACCGAAGTGGATATTGCTGCTGTGCTGACCCGTCCAGAGAACGGCGATGCCAAGTCCAATGATGACGGCGGTGATCGACCAGCAAGTCGCTCGGCAAGGAAGATCACACCTGGATCGGCCACATCAACCCGCAGCCGCACCACCGGCTCGGCTCGCAGTCGCACACAGAGTCGCCCTCAGTCAAAGAACGACACCTCATCTCCCCAGTTGGATGAAAACAACGGCATCGACGACGGCACTTCCGTCGCAGCCAAGAACGAGGCGGTCACGAAGGATGATGAGGAGTGGGAGTACAGTGATCGTTTCGAAAGTGACGAGGATGACGAAGACGAGGAGATCCCGGAGGTCATCGAGTGCCATTAGATTAACGAGCGAGTCCGGTATGCAGTGCTTGATACATGGGTATTACACTTTACATTAAGGAGCTTGTCATACATGTGTGTACATTAATACTCTGCTGTTTAACACCCAAAACATAAACAAACACCAAAAGTCCTTGCACAAAAAGTGGCATGTAGTGGGTGGGGGGAAATGAAGGTAACATAGTAAGAAAAAACGGTCTGAAGAAGAGACCGAAATGTTTTCATTCTTTTTTTGTGTAAACCACGAAAAGTCCTTGCATAAAAAGTTAATGTAACGGGTAAGGATAAATGTAGGTGACATTAAATAACAACAAACGGTCTTAAGAAGAGACCGAAATCTTTTCATTCATTTTTAACCACCAAAAGTCGTTGCATACGAATTTTATGTAACGGGTAAGGGGAAATTTAGGTAACATAGTACATGTACCAACAAACGGTCTTTAGAAGAGACCGAAATCCTTTCATTTCAAATTTGAAGGCAATTCGTATCAGATGCCATGTCAGGGTTTGTCACTATGCCAATTCATCAACTAATAGTTTATCAGAAATGGAATTAATATCTAGCCATTCCATAAATGATAGCTTGTGAGCAAATAAAGTTATCACCTAGCCGTTCAATAATCATAGTTTGGGCGAAAATGGAAGTAACATTATATAACCATTCCACAACAATTGTTCAATGCTACCCATTCAACAACTTAATGTTTCTGAGAAATTGAATTAATATCTAACCATTCCACAGCAAAAATATTCTGAACTGGTTGCATTTGTGGGGAAAATTACACATTTCATCCCACTGTTACGTTACGTCTTAGCCAAACAAAAATAACATACAATATCATGAAAAGCTGCACAGGGTTATCACCAGTACATGGACTATATAGTTTATCGCGAAAAATAATTTTGAACCATATACCATCCTTTCTTCTTAAGAAAAGAGCTATGAGGAAAACTATCATCATTACCTCTGTAGTGATAATTCTGAAGAAAAATATTATCCTTTCTTCTGAAAGAAACATAGCGGCTGCCCTGGAGAAAACTATCACCCGTTTTCTGAAGAAATTTGTTCAAACACGGTCATCTCTCCTGAGAAAACTAATAGGTCTTTTAAATTGTTTTCTTCTGAAGAAAAATAATACCACCCTTTTTTATGAAGAAATAGCTCATTAGAAAATATCACCTTTTCTTTTAAAGAAATAGTATAGAGAAACTATGATAGTTCTTCTTAAGAAATGTTTCTGGAGAAACTATCACCATTTTCTTCTGGAGAAATATTTCTGAGAAACACTATGAAACATCATTATCTTGTTTTCTCTTGAAAAGATAGTTCCCATACTTCTAAGGAAACTACCATCAAGTCTCTTGAAGAAATCATTCGAAAGAAACTATCATCTATTTTTCTGATGAAAAGACGTTTGAAGAAATAGACAATCCTTTCTTCTGACAAATTACACCTGAGCTATATCCAGAAACTCACTGATATGTTACCGAAAATGGAAATAACATCGATATATTTTATCACTCGTGCATGTAGTTCGTGAAAATGGAATAAACACCAACCTATTCCACAACTAATAGTTTGTGAGAAATGGAATAAACACCTACCTATTCCGCAACTGATAGTTTGTGAGGAGTGGCATAAACACCCAGCCATCCTACAACTAATAGTTTGTGAGGTGTGCCATAAACACCCAGCCATCCTACAACTAATAGTTGATAGGAAATGGAATTAATACCCATCCATTCTACAACTAATAGTTGGTGAGAAAATAATTGAACACCTATCCGTTCCACGCTTGATAGTTTGTGAGAAATGGAATTATCAGCAAGCCATTCGGTAATAGTTTGTGAGGAACAGAATTAAACCAAACCATTCCACAACTAATAATTCGTGGAAAAGGAATAAACACCTAGCCAAACCACAATTGATAATTTGTGAGAAATGACATTAACACCTATAGCCATTTCACAGTTGTGAGAAATGGAAAAAACACATTAAGCCATTCCACACTTAATAGTTTGTGAGGAATGGAAACAACACCTTAAACAATTCCACAATAGTTTGTGAGAAATGGAATAAACACCTACCCATTCCAAAGTTGATAGTTTATGAGAAATGGAATTAACACCTCGCCATTTCATCACAACTAATAGTTTATCAGAAATGGAATGAACATCTAGCCATTCCTTTATAGTAAGCAAATAATTACCGTTGGTGAAGGTGATGGGACAAACTATCACGTCCGAGGCGATCTGGATGTAGCTATCTTTCCGAAGCGAAGCTGAGGAAAGTAGCGTATACATTCAGATCGCCGAGGAAGTGATAGTTTGCCATCGCCTGAAACCAAAAGGTGATTATTTGCTTTATATTCCTCATCTTCTAGATCTTCTAGATTTAGTACTAGTCTACTGTTGCTGTGTTACTAGGTTTGATCTACTTACCAATATGTTATTCCATGACAATTCCATAACAGTTCAACATGCAAATTCTTTTCACCCCTGTTCGCAAAATTGGTCATAATGTCGATGAAATTGAAAACTTTACGTTGTAGTCCACAAGGAGAGTCCTGGACCTGGTCTAGACTAGACTGTCTTGAATCGTGTTCATGCCGGTTTCACTGACAGACCGTTTTACATTGGCTTTCCCCTCTTCCTTGAGTTTCCGAAGAACAGTTTTGAACACTCGACCAGGTTTCGCAAAGTTGGTATCCTTGATAATGTCTATGTCTCGCAAATTCAAAAAATGTCTCTGTGCACAGACCACATACCTCAAAGCTTGTAGAGTTTTCTTACTGTATGACTCACCATTTCGCGATTTCACACCAGCATACAATCTCCCCAACACTTGGTCTAGCGATTTCAAGTCCATGTCAGACAGTTTGTCAAAATGTATGATTCCCGCATCGCAATAATCTTGGAACACTTTCAGGCTGAACTTAAGTTGTCGCTTTGTATTTTTACTTTCACTCTCCAGTAAAAACGTGTCCATTTCATCCTCATCCAAAAGCTCAAACCTTATGTTTGTGGCCGCCATTTTAGTAGAGTACACAGAACGAGCATGCAAACAGTGTATGTACGATACTACAACAGGGGCGTCGATCTGTTCGGAAAACACAATGCAATTGTTCACAAACAATGCTCGCCCCGGCCAATGCATTGTGTTTTCCGAACAGCTGATCGACGCCTCTGATGTACAGTGCATAGCGTATGCGTATACCGTATGCACAACGAATACAATTAAATTTGTAATTCGCGCGCATAGAGTTATCGCGCCACTTATTGGTATTCAATTCCATGCAACCGCGGAGTGTAGATAGTACTTTTTATCTAGTGAGTGCAACGCACTTTCACCCAAGATATCTACAGAGTGTAACGATGGGCGAAACTATATTTCATCACGTGATTAACTTTTGACCAATCGTAGAGCAAGATTCTTAGTATGTGGAATATAATTTGTGATAAACGAACTTTAACACCTATCTATCATACAACTAAGAGTTTGTGAGAAATGGAATTAACACCTAGCCATTCCTTTATAGTTTGTGATGAACGAACTTAACACCTATCTATTCTACAACTAATAATTTGTGATGAACGGAATTAACATCTGGCCATTTTACAACTAATAGTTTGTGAGAAATGGAATTAACACCTAGCCATTCCTTTATAGTTTGTGATGAACGAACTTAACACCTATCTATTCTACAACTAAAAGTTTGTGATAAATGGAATTAACAACTAGCAGTTCCTCAATTGATAGTAAGTGAGAAATAGAATTAACATCTATAACCACAAATGATAGTTTGTGCTAGCCATTCAACAACAAATAGTTTGTGAGAAATTGAATTACATTTTAACCATTCTACTTACATATTGTGACAACGAAGCATCCATCTAGCCATTCCACAATTAAAAGTTTTTGCGAAACGGATTGAACACCTAGCCATTTCATTATACATGTAGTTTGTTAGAATGGAATTAACATCTAACCATTCCACAAATGAAAGTTTGTGAAAATTTAATTAACACCTATAGCCGAACCTCAATTGACAGTAAGTGAGAAAAATAATTAACACATAGCCATTCCAAAATCGATAGCTCGTTAGAAATGGAATAAACATATATAACCATTCAACAAATGATAGCGTGTGCTAGCCATACCACAACGAATAGTTTGTGAGAAATGGAATTAATATCTATAGCCATTCCACAAATGAAAGCTTGTGCTAGCCAATCAACAACTAATAGTTTGTGAGAGATGGAATTAACATCTAACCATTCCACATCTAAAACGTTGTGGCAACGGAACAAACATCTGTAGCCGTTTCACAACTAACAGTTTGTGAGAAATGGAATTAACATCTATAGCCATTCCACAAATGATAGCTTGTGCTAGCCACTCTGTGGATTTTAAATCTCAACGTCACTACTGAGTCCTATACAACTAATAAATGGCGTAGCTACATTTGGAACAGCGCCCTCCCTGTCGGAAGATTATCTCGCCTTGATCAACCATAGCTACGTCATTGTGATCACAACCTCGACTACGACCATGCCAACCGCGTCTCTGACTTCATATCTATTTCTCTTTTCTTTTCCTTTTATCTATTTATTTCTGTATTCTCTATCAATCTTCTTCTTTCTTTTCTTCTACTTTCATCAGTTTCTTTCCCTTTGCCTTGTTCATATCTATTTCTATCTTCATTTCTATATAACTTCTATCTCTCACTTTTCCTCTTTACTTCTTCTTCCTTCTCCTTTCTCCGGTATTTCTTATTTCTCTTTATCCTGCTTCTATCGTTTGTTCAATCATCTCTATCATCTCTATCATCTCTCTCTCCCTCTTCTTTATCTTTTCTTCCTATATGTTCTTCATTTCTTTAGTATGTTTCCGTCTTCCTATCGTATCCTCTTATTTTCGATCCCTACTTTCGATCGGTGAACGTAGACGGTGAACCAACTTTGCTCGGGGAACTTTCAAGGGTCTGGGGGGGGGGGGGGGGGGGGGGTTAAGGGGTAAACGGTAGGGGTAGGGATTTGGGGCTTGGTAAGGGTTTTGGGTTTGGGTAAGGGTAAATGGTAAATGGGTTGGGACGAGCAATTGATGGTTAAGGAACAAACTGTCCCTGTGGGCCTACCATCATCAGTACACATCGTGACAGTTTGAGGATAGTCCACCTGTACTCCGCCACTCTATATCTCCTTGGAGGTCAGACGTCACTCTTTGTGACCTGTGACCAATGTCACTCTTTAAGACCTGCGACAAATGCCACTCAGTGAGACCTTATGTGACCAATGTCACTCATTCTGACTTGTGAACATCATGGCTTTAGGGGTTTGTCAATCACAATTGTCATCTCCCGTGATTGACTTTGTCGTTTGACTTGTCAAGTTTATTTTGTAACGTCTTTTGTTCTGTACGAATGTGTTGCTTGGTCAATCACGATTCCCCTTTTCCGTGATTGACTAGGTCGTTTGTTTTGTTGTGTCTATTTTGTAACGTCTTTGTTCTGTACGAATGTGTTGGTCAATCACAATTATTCTTACCCGTGATTGACTAAGTCGTTTGTTTTGTGATGTTTATTTTGTAGCGTCTTTGTTGCTTGGTCAATCACAATTATTCTTACCCGTGATTGACTAAGTCGTTTATTTTGTAGCGTCTTTGTATGCTTGGTCAGTCACAATTATTCTTACCCGTGATTGACTAAGTCGTTTGTTTTGTGGTGTCTGTTTTGTAGCGTATTTGTTGCTTGGTCAATCACAATTATTCTTACCCGTGATTGGCTAAGTCGTTTGTTTTGTGGTGTCTATTTTGTAGCGTCTTTGTTGCTTGGTCAATCACAATTCTTCTTACCCGTGATTGACTAAGTCGTTTGTTGTGTGGTGTCTATTTTGTAGCGTCTTTGTTGCTTGGTCAATCACAATTATTCTTACCCGTGATTGACTAAGTCGTTTGTTTTGTGGTGTCTATTTTGTAGCGTCTTTGTTGCTTGGTCAATCACAATTATTCTTACCCGTGATTGGCTAAGTCGTTTGTTTTGTGGTGTCTATTTTGTAGCGTCTTTGTTGCTTGGTCAATCACAATTATTCTTACCCGTGATTGGCTAAGTCGTTTGTTTTGTGGTGTCTATTTTGTAGCGTCGTTGTTGCTTGGTCAATCACAATTATTCTTACCCGTGATTGGCCAAGTCGTTTGTTTTGTGGTGTCTATTTTGTAGCGTCTTTGTTGCTTGGTCAATCACAATTATTCTTACCCGTGATTGACTAAGTCGTTTGTTTTGTGATGTTTATTTTGTAGCGTCTTTGTTGCTTGGTCAATCACGATTTCCCTTTTCCGTGATTGGCTAAGTCGTTTGTTTTGTGGTGTCTATTTTGTAGCGTCGTTGTTGCTTGGTCAATCACAATTATTCTTACCCGTGATTGGCCAAGTCGTTTGTTTTGTGGTGTCTATTTTGTAGCGTCTTTGTTGCTTGGTCAATCACAATTATTCTTACCCGTGATTGACTAAGTCGTTTGTTTTGTGATGTTTATTTTGTAGCGTCTTTGTTGCTTGGTCAATCACGATTTCCCTTTTCCGTGATTGGCTAAGTCGTTTTTTTTGTGGTGTCTATTTTGTAACGTATTTTTGTTCTTTGTTTTGTCAATCACAATTACCCTATACCGTGATTGACTTTGTCGTTTGTTTTGTTGTAGTATGTATTTGTCGTTGTTGTTGGTATTGTTAACTTTGTTAAGTGTCGCAACTTCAGTGCAATATAAAAGTGTAACGACGGTAACTATAAGAGCATTTAAGCGTAACGAAATTTTAAGATTTAATCTTTTTGAAAACATTTTTTCGAATTTATTTTTGCAATATTATGTCAATGTTTATTGTTTGCGTTCGTGTTTTGTGTCACCCCTGAAGCCTAAGCTAAGATATAGAGTTGGGTAAATTGTTTCCACATCCACTGTCTATAGGCTATGTAAGATTAAGCCGTTTCGATGTGCATAATAACATCGATGCACTGGGATTGCCTTATACTTTCTCTCTATCTTTCGTCAAATTCTTCTTCTGTACTATTTTAGCGGTCTCCATGCTGCTATCCTCTCATTTTCTCCTTCTCTTTCTTCTTCTTCTTCTTCTTCTTCTTCTTCTTCTTCTTCTTCTTCTTCTTCTTCTCTTTCTTCTTCTTCTTCTTCTTCTTCTTCTTCTTCTTCTTCTTCTTCTTCTTCTTCTTCTTCTTCTTCTTCTTCTTCTTCTTCTTCTTCTTCTTCTTCTTCTTCTTCTTCTTCTTCTTCTTCTTCTTCTTCTTCTCTCATCGCTATATCTATTCGGACTGTTATAACGACAGCACCCTTATCTATGACCATCTGTCTATGAATATTACTTTAATCATGGCGACTGTTCACTGACCACGAAATATAAATATGATGATTTTTAAAAACAATTCTTTATCAAACGAGCTCGAACTATCTCACAAACTATCTCACAAACTATCTCACAAACTATCTCACAAACTATCTCACAAACTATCTCAACTACTGAGTAACCATGGTAACATATAGTGATGAACAATGCCAACAACCCTGTGCAGCTACGATACAAAAAAAAATAATAATAACCCAGACCAACAAGATAGGTTTGAACAAACAAAATAAAAGTTATCTTCAAGAAAAAAAAAACGCGGAAAAATACATGGATAAAAAACTTTTACTTATTAGATATACAAATAAAAGGGAATGGGAATATAGATGCAAACGCATGCAAAAAAAAAAAAAAGCGTGCGGAACCTTTCATGAAGAATTCTGAAGAAAAAAAACATATTCTGGAGGTTGCGTTTTGGTCACAGCAACGCAATCAGTTAAAAAAAAAAAAAAAAAAAAAAAGTAAAAACGAAAAAGAAAAAAAATGTAAAAACGAAAGCAAATATTATAGCCAATTAACAGGTAGGCTATATTGACATTAAATATTGCGTAACCTAGGTAACATAATAGTGATTAATAATGCCAACAACCCTGTGCAGCTACAATACAAGGAAGAAGAATGTAAAAACACAGTCCAACAAAAAGAAGATTTCTTTAGGAAACAAAAACAAAAACTTGGATTAAAAGGCTTTTACTAGTTAGACCGAGCATGGTGGCTTAGCGGTTAGAGTGTCCGCCTCATGCACGGGAGGTCCCGGGTTCGAACCCAGACCGGGTCATACCATGGTACCTTCTGCCTTCTAGCCAGACACTCGGCATTTATAGAATGGAGAAGGGAAAGTTAATCACACGAGTTACCAGAGGACTAGCCCCCTTCTGTAGCTTTTGCTACATTTTGTAGACGTGTGGCCTAGGACTATTGAAACGGAGGTAGGCGCCGCCTTATGTGCCAACATTGGTACGGGAAAGACTTTAACTTTAACTAACTAGTTAGATATACAAAATATGAAATTAAAAACCCAATCAGATTAACGTAAAATTCGATTCAACCAACACCAAAAAAGGGAATGTGGGTATCGATTAAACGCATCAACAACAAGAAAAAAAGCACGCGGAATCTTTATCATGAAGAATTCTTCTAAAAAGTTACAAACCTACAAAAACAGATACAAATATTCAGGAGGGTGCGTTTTTGTCACAGCACCGCAACCAATTAACAACAGTAAAAATAAAAAATAAAAAAGTAAAAAACGAAAAAGAAAAAAAAATAGTAACAACTAAAAAAATATATATATATATATTTTTAAAAACGAAAAAGAAAATATTGCAACCAATTAACAGGTGCGATTATTGTCATGCAAGGCATTTTTAGCTTTAGAAAAGTAGCAAACATACAAACATAATGAAAACAAATATATTCATAAGGGTTTGAATTGGTCAATTCAACAACCAATGCAATCCAACAAAATAAGATTTTAAAAAACCGGCAAACTTTGGAAAACATAAAATCAATGTTTTTTTTAATATTGCAACCAATTAACAGGTGGGATTATTGTCAGGCAAGGCATCTTTAGAAAAGGAAAAACATAGAAACATAATGAAAACAAACATATTCGAAAGGGTGTGTATTGGTCAATTCAACGACCAATGCAACCAAACAATATTAAAATTTACAACAAAAACAGGCAATCTTTGGAAAACATGAAATTAATGGGGGTTTTTTTTAATAGTGCGACCAATTAACAGGTGGGATATATTGTAATGCAAGGCAACGTTATAAAAGTAACAGACATAGAAAGAAAAAAAATGTATTAAAAAGGGAATGTATTGGTCAATTCAACAACCGATGCATCCAAACAAAATTAAACAAATTTAAAAACCCGGCAAACTTTGGAAACTGACATGAAATTATTTTTGTTTTAATAACTCTTTTTCTAATCAGTTTAATTCAGTGGGTAGATGGAAACTGTCATTTAGGTTTCCTCCCCCAAAAATTCTTCAAATCTAATTCGGCAACCCAAGGCCCAGTCACACCACCAAATCGAACCAGACCGACAACATACCGACATATTTGTCGGTTTGTTGTCGGCCTGGGTTCGGTTTGGCGGTGTGTCTGGTCCTCAAGTTAAACAGCAGAGACCTTACAACATTGAACGCTCGCACAACAATCACTCATTGGGGTCTAAGGGGTGTGTTTAGATACATCTGCCTTTCCCAGAACCAGTGTTCTGAAGCGTGTTCCAGGCTTATGTTTGGTGTTAAAACATTAGCCTGGAACACGTTTCAAAGCACTGGGTCTGGGCTCGACGCGTGTATTTAAACGCACTCCAAATCTATACAGACAAAAGCACTGCCTCTGCCGGACAGTCGGGCATCGACATCTTGTCCGACACTCGTTGACACCTCTACTTAACATCAACATCGTAGAGGAAGATTTAATAGCCCTCGTCCGTCATCATGGTTAAACCGTCATCACCTTCACTGAGCACCCCCATCCACATCATATCGGATATATTATACGGAGTCGGTGATCTTCACCATCATTGATCACCAAACTGTTCCTGGTCACTGATCACCACCACCATCGATCACCACTAACACCGGTCATCATATCTCTCTCGTGAGATACGACATCAGTGATCAGCACCGACCGTGATCATCACACCACCATTGATCACCACCATCGATCTTGACTCTATCCGAGAAACACAATCAGTGATAACCATGAATGACAATCTCCACTCCTCTCATCCAAAAGCCAGCTCAAGTACACCAAACCGGAAATGTATGCGATGTCGTTAGATCTTGACATCCATATCATACCAATACAACCATCATGCAACCGATCTATGACGTCGATAATGCTTATAAATCGGTCACCAGCAAAATCTCTAAGTCTGGACTTGACACCTGTCCCAGCTTTAAAGGACTTTGTAGCGCCATGCATGGTCAAGACCCTTTGACTACCAACATCTGCCAGTTATGCCGATCTTGCCTTTAACACCTCCTGCAATACTACCTGCAAAGCAAGGGCCTATCTGGTTGAAAACACACCAAATCCACGACCAGATTCGACCGACCAGTTTCAGATGCTGAACAAGCATCACTAACCAGCTTGAAACCAAGACCATGCTCGCATACAAACGATCCTTGGATCTAACGGCGACGTACCATCTTGACCTTATCGGCGTCGTAATCGTCATGCCGTGAATATGGTTCATGAGATCCTCACTGACATCATCTCCCACTCGGACTAATTCCCAAATATGAATTTTTGTTTTCAATAACTGTCGACTATGAGTGATGATATTATCCTCAAAGTATATCTTAGTCCAATATTGCTATCACTCAGAATCTTACAAAGTCCAAGAAATACTTGAGCCGATATCCCAATTTCCTTTGATAAATAACCTTTTGTAGTTGTAAGCAATAATTATTTACTATTTTTGTGTAGCGTTAATTCACGGGGAATTATTGATATGAAAATTTGAATTGACAAAATGTCAGATTTTCAGATTATGATGAGAAAATATGAAATGTTTCTAAATATTAACGAAATCTAGAAACAGGAATGTTACAAGTGTAAACTTGACGAATGAAATTTCAAGTCAAATGTTTCATTCGATTTCGGAGGGGGCCATATACAATCAATCAGATTGTTGTAACAACAACAACAACATATCTAACTAACAAACAAGTAAGCAGTTTTGAAACAAATTATCATCACTTGGTGAAAGTTATGATTCGAAACAGAAAAATAAGCTTTAATTGCTTTTTTTTTAATTATAAAAAGTTATTTGGATGGGGGCAATAATAATCATCTGGATTGTAACAACAAACAACTATTTATCAACAACAAAATAAATTGACCAAAAAGATTATGATGGATAAAATTGATATTGAGAATATGAAATGATATATGAAAATCTAGAGAAATATACTGAAATATAAAGATGTCATTGATTGACTGAAATGGTTATGAAAATTATATATCGAATATGAGATTATACGGATGTATTTAATGAAAAATCAATAAAAATCGAATATATCATATTCCTGTCAAATGTGTATTTTGTCATGCGTGACCTCATGATGTGTGACTGATATTTTATATAAGCAATATAAACTTGTTTTAGATATTTCAATACCAAGTTCTTCAAAGGCTATTGAATGTGTACATATATTGAGGGATCAAATAGTAATGCGATTAGTCCAATTAGTTCAATCAGTCTACTTTTGTTATATGCATCAAGAAAACAATTAAGTGATGAAACAAAACACATACACATGTACCGATACACACACGCACACACGTACTTACACATACATACCAGGGCCCGTATTCAATTCCGTACTTAAGTACAACATTTAAGCAATTTACTTAGTATTTGGCTTAAAGGGGTAGTACAGTTTTGGTAAGGCTGAACTTAAGTAACCAAACCTGGACAGTAACATTATAAACTAATAGTTATAACTCCACCATGCTCGAAAGGTATACAAAATTACAAACGACTAAGTAAAAAGCCCGTTATCATTCAAAAAGAGCCATTCAAACACAAGAGGGCGCTTTCTTAAGAGACATTGGTTTCAACAATTTTTCATACAAAATTATGCATGTGATGTTTTATTGAAATAATGATTAAATAGAGAGATCATCAACAACGCTTTTGAAAATTTTTGAAAAGGTGCAAGCATTTTTTTTTATTTTTTGAAAAAACATCTAATTATTTGGGCCCCAAATAATTATAAGATCAGATATATTTATTGATATTTCAGCCGTTTCTGGGTCGATTTTGACCAAATAAAGTTTATTCTGCCATTAAAACTACATGTTCTCTCAAATTCGACACTCAGTTTTTCATTATCTCACAAAAAAATTGTGATGTGCACGCCCTCTCTACCAAAACTAAACTACCCCTTTAAGTAAATTACTTAGCCAAAATTGAGATTCAATTCATCGGCTAAGTATTTTACTAAGTAAAGTATGATTTTGTCTTAGTAAATTACCGAAGTACTTTACTTAAGCAAGGTTGCTATTCAAATCCCTCATTGTGACTAAGTAATTTGCTTAAACTTAGGAAAACCATTAGGACACTTAAGCATAGCTTAACGCTGGAATTAGTGGGAAACGGGCATTTAATATGGTGGTAAAACGACATTAAATGCTCCGAAATAGAAATACAACCCCCTTCCCCTGAAAGTTATAATTTAAGATGATATAAGCGCATTATCAAAGCAAACTGTGCGCAGTGCGCTTCAATTCAGGCGCATTAAGAGTCGTTGCGCACATGAAATCACAGATCTACGCGCCAAAAGGTTGTGTCAAAGACTGTAGAATTACAAGACAGATCACTGGCGGTCGCGCAGCGATGTCCCTTCAAACAGAATGAAGATTCAAATCGAGCTAAAGAGAAAGTTGGGTACACCCAGAGGTTTGGGTACAGTACTGAATCTTGTTTATTTTAATTAATTAAAAAACATTTACAAATTATTGTCGATGAGCTTGTTTGGAACAAATGTTCCCTTTGTTAGTATTAATTTAAACAAAAGTAAGGATCAGAACTTACTTATATAAACTCGGCAAATTCAGGCTAGTATGACGATTGAACATCAGCTTATCTCCAAGTTGAGTACACCTGGGGGACACATTGTTTTTCTAATTCAATATTGTCTTTGTATATGTAAAAATATTTAAAAATTATTGTCGATGAGCTTTTAGAGATTTTCACTCACATTTTTGAAATAAAGAATTGTTAAATTCACAGATCTCGAACGTGCAAAATAAACAGGCAATGGCATATTTGGATATTTGCATATTATCACGCACACTGTCTGGAATATACGCACCGACAAACCAATCGACTTTGTTCTTCCCAACATGATACTGCTTTGTGCACTGGCGTAAACATAGAAGTATGAATCATAGAAGTATGAATAAACAAACCAACCCGTTTATAACTAGAAGGCTCACTTAACGCGCGCAAGTCACGTGTCCAATAGACTTTGTACATGGGCAACATGGCGGAGTGAACCGATTTTTGAAGCACAAAAGGAATACCACTAGACGTCATCGCGTCGTGACCTAGAAAGACTTGACCAATCATCATGCTATGAAGTGCGCGTAGACTATCGCGCCTATTTTCCTGCGCACTGTCCTAGATTGTATCACGCTTGAGAACAATGGGATCTATGGTGACGTATGCATATGAACTTGTTTTATTGACCTCGATCTGGTGACGACGCGTATGAACTGCTCTGTGATTGGTTTATGTAATTCCCAAGTATCCCATAATGCAACCTGCAGTGGTATTCCTTTCGATGACCAAAAATCGCGGCAGTCTGGCAGCAGTGACACCCCCCTGGTATGAATAAACAAACCAACCCGTTTATAACTAGAAGGCTCACTTAACGCGCGCAAGTCACGTGTCCAATAGACTTTGTACATGGGCAACATGGCGGAGTGAACCGATTTTTGAAGCACAAAAGGAATACCACTAGACGTCATCGCGTCGTGACCTAGAAAGACTTGACCAATCATCATGCTATGAAGTGCGCGTAGACTATCGCGCCTATTTTCCTGCGCACTGTCCTAGATTGTATCACGCTTGAGAACAATGGGATCTATGGTGACGTATGCATATGAACTTGTTTTATTGACCTCGATCTGGTGACGACGCGTATGAACTGCTCTGTGATTGGTTTATGTAATTCCCAAGTATCCCATAATGCAACCTGCAGTGGTATTCCTTTCGATGACCAAAAATCGCGGCACTCTGGCAGCAGTGACACCCCCCTGGGCGTAAATCTGTCCGGAAAACACAATGCATTGGGGGGTCGAGCAATTGTTCACAAACGGTTTGTGAACAATTGCTCGACCCCCCAATGCATTGTGCTTTCCGAACAGATTTACGCCAGTGGCTTTGTGGAATAATTGACCAATGATAACTGCGTATGTGTGCGCATTATAAAATCGGTGCGCTTAGTCAGCTGATTTATTTCCGAAAACAGTGTTGTTGCTAGGCTAAAAATAGCCGAGTCATTCACATTAAGCCAGCAGCAACAACAACAACTGCAACATGTGGGGAACCCCCTGTGCAATTTGCATTGTGACGTCAGGACTGTAATTGCGCGCATTAACTGAGGACATCGCGCGCTGCCCATTCACTTTGTACAAGAAAATTGTCCAGTGGTCGGTCTTTCCATTAAGCGTCTTTGGTTGTGTACAGTGCACTATTAAGAACAAAAATAGTGAATGGCAATCAAACAGGGAAAAGAAAAAAAGCAAGCTGTTACCGAATATTATCTGTTTGATTTGTTCATCTTTTGTTTACTTGTATGGATGTTCAAGTGTGGATATAATGTGATCTACTATTGTAGTAATCCATGCCATTTTGGTGGACATATTCTTCAAACATTGCAAGTGATATATTTATGGGACATTAAATAATGGTCACAGCCGGCGGGTAAGTTATTTTTAATACTTCTTTATCATACAAGTATATTTCATGTTTGAAAATAGTTTGCTGGTTCGTTATTGGACCGGAGGCATCATATGGATCATATTATGTAAAAAATCAATAACTGTCTCCACTTTCGGAGCTTCAAACGATCAAACTTTCACAAGAGCATAGCCTAGATCATAGGCCTGCATATTATGGATCCGACAATCGACATGGCATACCTCATACAAACTCAAGAAAACCATAAGCAAGCAGTGATTTTATTCCTCGACTTTGATGTGTTTCTGCTCATTTTGAAGCTTTGACTGCTCCATATAATACCGTAATAACGTAACGTTTCAATCAAGATTGCTGTTATGATCATGCAATTTTGTTTTAACACATGAATTCCCATTGACAAGCGTCGCACAAAATTGATTTGCGATTTTGTTTTAACACGTGAATTCCCATAGACAAGCGTCGCACAAAATGGTTCGCGGATACCATCAGTACTAATTTACAAACCATTGTGACGTCACAAGTATTTTACTTAGATTTTGCTTATGTAAGCAAAAAGTCTAAAATGCGATTTGAATACGAGATAAGTAAAGTTCTTAGCTTAGCAATTTACTAAGTAAAATTCTTACTTATTCTAAGTACGGAATTGAATACCGGCCCAGGCCCGTAGCCAGGGGGGAGGGGGTGCGTTGAGTGCGTACGCCCCCCCCCCCCCCCCCAAAAAAAATAAAAATAAAAAATAAATAAATAAAAATTTAAAATTTAAAAATTTAAAAATCCAAAAAAAATCAGAAAGGTCAGAAAGTGGTCTCGGTCAAATTTTTGTAAATTACGCACCTCCCCATGAAAAATCCTGGCTACGGGCCTGCATACTCATATATTATACTCTCACACTAAAGCACACACGCACAAACACGTACATTATATTATACAAACACTCATCCACCCACACACACAGACAAACATAACTTTGCTGAATATGTGGTTTTAAATTGTCAAATTTTGACACAGTCCCCAACCAAAAAACCAATACGTAACGGGATTTGCCTATATTTCCCAACATTTTCCCACCGGAGGCAGCCTGTAGGCATAGGCCAACGCTATGGTACGTGCCGATACCGTTTCGGTGGATGTGGAACATTTATATCTATTTTTCGTTCTGGGTTGAATTTTGTGACCCCATCATTATCCGGTTTCAAATAATGACAAAAATAAAAAATAAATTAACCAGCTCTTTCGCATTGTTTGCTTGTCATAAGTTTAGCATGAGCAGTGAAAGATGCACTGAATAACAGGCCAATTTTTTTTTCAATTTGACAAGAGGACCCAAAATGCGACCAAGATGATCGTCTTAAATGAAGTCAAACGGCGATTAAAATCTTGGTATAAATTTACTCACTGATCCCCTCTCCGTTCATTCTGTTCTGTTGGGGATGTATACATTATGTTCCGCAGTTCCGTTTTTGTTTGGCCACCCTGTATAGTTCAAAGAATACTACCGGATTGACGTGCGCTTCTATACCTTTTATACAAAATAGTCTAGACGGATTACTGAAAAAGAGCTCTTTATAAGAACCTAGAAGCATTTGAGGGTAAAAGTTGGGAATCAAGCTATTTTACATAATTTAGGGGTGCTGAATCCGATAAACCCTTTTCCCAAGCATAATTTTGAGTTATTGACCATCTAATTTGCATAAACAAAATGGCCGCCAAAATGACACCTTTGTAAAACCTGTAAAACGTGTTTATTCAATTACTTTGCAACCGGGCGATCAAAATCTGCAAATTTACTGTCTAAAATTATGTTTTATATCAAAAGGAACATAAATAAGATAACGCTGATGTATTTAGTGGAAAAAAAAGATGCACAAATGTGCAAATTAGTGGCCGCCATGACAGAAAAGTCGTACAAAATTTATTATTTGGGGGAAATTTAGGCCTACTGAATGTAACACTTATAATCACTGTCTTAAACACTTTATGCGAATGAAATAATTATCAATTGTATGATTTACTCATATAACATACACAAATAAAATTAGCACATTCAAAATGGCCGCCAATTGACGCTATTTCCACCATTTTGAACTGATAAAAAAAGTGTTTCAGCAACTAAGCGAACAAAACATATACAAATGCAATGTACATATTCATTATTTCGATGAGAAGGGATGTCAATAAGACTGTTCTGATTCATTAGGTCAGATATCTTATACATATTTTCGTATGCGGTAGAACTAACCATTTTCTAAAGGTTGGTGTGTATGAGTGTTTGACATCTATTGGTCTTTGTATTACTTTATAACGATTAAGTTTAAATCTGGAAAACAAAGAATTTTAATTTTAGTGTAAACTCGTTATATTTCTCCAGTCAAAACTCCTTTTTAGAGTATCAGGAAGATAAACATACCAAGCACCAAGTATCCTTCGCTTCGAAATCACAACTTCTACCCCTTTATAAAGAATAATGAAGAATTCCACTCGCCGCACACACTATCAGGAGCGCGCGAGCAAGAATTCCTTTCATACGTCATAATACTTTGCGCGCATATGGATAAACGCATCCCCTCCCCCCAGCCCGCATGAAATTACCATATCAACCGCACATTTTTTAGTCAACATACTCTTTACATATAGGAATTCACAGTTGACTATTGCGAAAGATACTAATCAGACGCACAGCGAAATTTCTAAGAAATTTGCCTTTAAAAGTCACCAGGAAATCTGCTCAATCAGACCAAAAAGCAGAATCTACTGAATTTGTGAAACTTTTCAACTCGGTTTCCTGTTGGATACCGAATTAAGAACTACCAACAATCACAAAAGTCATCAAGGAAAACTTTGAAACAAACTCAAATAACCAACACGCAGAACCTGTCTGCAAACTCGTCTTTTTAAGACAAAATACTAATAAAACTCGGGGAAAAGAAAGCCGAAACAAAAATTCCCTGCCCATATAGGGGGCCACCTAAGACAGACCATCACGATGGAGGAAGAAAAGCCACCGAAGGGCCAGAAAAAGGGTCAGAAGGGTCGAAAGAAGGAAAAGAATAAGGGTCAGCTGGGGGAGCTGAAGAGGGTCCCCCAATTCAACAACAGGACAAACCCTCTCCCGGAGATCACCGCTGACCTCGATGATGGCTGTAAGCTGGAGAGGCAGCGGCTCTATAACCAGGAGCAGAGGGAGTGTAAGTCATTTATTGAGATTTTGCGTTTGTTTCGAATATTCGATATTTAAGATTTGTATTGTTATGTTGATCCTTATATTTGGTTTATGGTGTTAAAACCATCGGAGGCAGAGCGGGAGCAGTTATGCAACAATGAGCGAGTCGAATGTAAGTCATTTTTACGAAGATTTTTTATTTTGAATGTTCTTTATATATATATCGTTTTGATTGATTGTAAATGTTGTATGTTTTAATGATTTTGTTAACGTATATATTATGTACACAATGGATAAGTTATCCCAGCTTTATAGTGCGCAATGTTACTACCGTCGTTTTACAGACCATCAAGATGGGAACATGATAATATAAACACGAACGTAAGATATTTTGTTGTTGTTGTTTTTAAAATGTGATATATTTATAAATATTGTATACAATGGGTTTTACAAAGAGTGAAAAGAACGAAATTGAAAGAAAATCATCAATGTATCCATTGAAGGCATTTTTTTTTAGTCCGGATTTGTCTCCACGTAAGCAGTTTTACATTTAGTATCGACTCGATTGTAAGTAAAATTATTATTTCAATATTCTTTGAGTTTGTACAATCTTGTTTGTTTTATTATGCTGTTCATATAATTGGATATTATTATTATTATTATTATCTTAATGTATTTAAATCGGAAAGTAACTTCTCATTCATGATAATTTCCGTTGTTTAAACAAAAACAAGTAGGCCTATATAAACAATTTTGAGCTATATCATCTCTTGGCTTATAGTAGGCCTACCCATTGAAATGATAATTAAGATAGTATTTTACCCAGTGATGTTTGCAGTTTGTTTACAAGCCTGTATTGAGTATTGTTGTTTAATTGCGTTTCTAATTTTCTTTGCGGTTGTAAATAATATAACAAAGTTTTAAAGAGAAACAATGAAAGATAATGAGAGAATGTAAGAGCAAGATGATTACAAACATCATTCAAATAATGAAATAAGACATAAATAAACTTCAAACTTCAAAACTTGAAATATCATAATTATTATGATTATATAGTATTGAGTTTTCAAGAGTTTCCGTATCGTATAAAACATTTCTTATGAAAAGTCATATTAAGATTTATGTTCAGCTGCATGAATGTATATACCCTAAATTTGTAATCGAAACATGATGAAAGATCATATTAGTTGTACTTCCGTTTGAAATGCGCTTAGAAACAGTATGTATTAAAGGGATAGTTGAGTTTTGGTATAGAGGGCGCTACACAAAATAATTTTTTTGTTAGATAATGAAAAACTGAGTAAAATTTGAAAGAGCATATTTTAGTGACAGAATAAACTTTATTTGATCAAAATCGGTTCAGAAATGGCTGAAATATCCATAAACATAGCAATTTGTAATAATTGTGGGGCCCCACAAGTATTCAATAATTTTGAACCAGCCGTTCAATTTTTTTTAAATGCTTCCTCTTTTTAAAATTTTGCAAAAGAGGTTTTTAAATAGATGTTGATTATCTCTCTATCTAATCACTATTTTAACAAAACATCACACCATGCGCAATATTTTTGTTTCAATGGTTGAGACCGATGAGTTTTTAGAGAGCGCCCTCTTGAATTTTAACGGCTCTTTTTGAATGATAACAGGCTTTTTACTTAGTCATTAGTAAGTTTGCATTCCTTTCAAGCATGGTAGAGTTATAACTATTAGTTTGTAATGTAATGGTGTAGGTTTTAGTCACTAAAATTCAGTTTGACCAAAACTACTCTCTTTACCAAAACTCAACTATCCCTTAAATAATATTATTATGATTATTGGCTTAACACATTAACCGTAAATTAAATTAGTAGTTCTTCTTTTGATCTAATGTTTGGATTACATAATTAGGAGTAAAAAGGTTTTTGTAGGCGTCATCACCCCGTTTAGCAAAACTAGGTAGATTTGATTTCCGCAATTACTCGTATTTTTGTAAAAGGAATGTTAGTGTGACGGCGCCTTGTTGTCAATCACCTTCGTCCCCAGTGTCAGGGATTCGTGGATGTTTTGTAGTTTCCCAAAAGTACACAAGAAATAAAGAATATTCTCTCACAAAATGTTTAAAGTCAAAATGAATTTAATGACTAAAACAAAACATGGTCTCACACTCTGAGACTCTATACAATATTCTATACAGGGTGGCCCAGAAATAACGGAACGGGGGGCTTGCTATAATGAAGACACATGATGCCCGTCATAGCAACTAGTAACGTACAATGCGTGCGCCATTGTTAGTACCCTTTCTTCTCTATACAATGGCAGTGTTGGAGTCATACTTCTATGCTATACACAGCTGAACGCACACTCACAGTGGCGCACGGTTGATCGTTAGTCGATGCAGTATGGCGGGCATCATGAGTCTTTAGAATGGCCAGTACCCCGTTCCGTTATTTGTGGGCCACCCTGTATACTACCAAGAGTGCTAAACTCATAACATTATGCTTTATTATACAGTAATCATACTCCTCCACAAGCTATAACATCTGAATCAATTATTAAATACTAGGCCAAATCAAAAATCTTTTAAGGTTACTTAAAGTGAGGCCTGTAAAGTGTCTAACTCCACGAAAATTACTTGGAGCTTCCTCGTTTCTCTTCTACCGTGTTGTTTAGCTTATCAAATCAAATCCTCGTAATATTTTCTATTATCAAACATCTGAATCAATTATTAAATACTAGGCCAAATCAAAAATCTTTTAAGGTTACTTAAAGTGAGGCCTGTAAAGTGTCTAACTCCACGAAAATTACTTGGAGCTTCCTCGTTTCTCTTCTACCGTGTTGTTTAGCTTATCAAATCAAATCCTCGTAATATTTTCTATTATCAATGAGGTTTCTTATTTAAGTCTAAAATACTTGCATTCTTTAATATGTTTTATTCCAAGGCTACACATGGCTTTCCATAATAGTAAGGTCCAACTTAGAGTTAAGTTCAACTTTGAATCTTTGTCAAACACCCCCTGGTCCATTGCATCTTGAACATGAATATTCATGCTTATGACACATTTAGGTGCACAAGGGTTGACGGGTTTCTGCCTATGACATAAATTGATTTTTTATTTTGACCAAAATCACAAAATATCATACACAATTGCTTCTTGGAAACAAATTTCCTACTTTTGAGTTTGTGGTGTTAGCAAAATATAGATAAGAGTGTAACGCGCACAAACTGGAGAGGGGGGGGGGGGGGTGGGGGGGGGCAGGTCCTTTGCACATGCTGGACCATTCCTTTGGAATCAATTATCCTCAAATATTCGGAATAGTGGCACCGTGGAAACATTTAAGGACAGGTTGAAATATCATTTGTTTCAAACAGCATTTAAGTAGACCTTCTTTCTTCCCTTCATTCTTGTTTGTTTCATTATTATAAACTATCTTTTTCAATGCGCTCTGAGCACCTTATTAGGTGGATATTGCGCAATATAAATATTCCATATTATTATTATTATTATTATTATTATTTCATAGTTAACGGCAAAATAACCACAATTTTCTGATCTATCTGTAAGATCGATCTGAAATTAACTTGCTTTCGAGTCGGATGCACACAAATGCCATCTCTGTACCTATTGTTGATATAACATTTCTTGCGTTGATACAACACATATTGGGGGACAAGATAATGTACAATGATCGGTCTGTGATGATATTATTAAGATTTAATTGTGGATATATATAGTTCATTTTTACTAAAAGAGTCGTCCCGATAAGTGATACACCATGAAGATATTGTGTATAACGAAAAAATGAGATAATCCCTATATAGACAGTTAAACAATCGTCAATTATTTTCAACTGTGAAAAACAATATATGTTTAGTTAGTATAAATATGTTGATAATTTCGAATTGCGCGTTATGCCTTTTCATAGTCATGTAATGCGTGATTTCAATTTCTTCTGTCACAGGCCAGTGGCCAGTACCCCACCCCCACCCACCCCCCCCCCCCCCCCCCCCCATTCAGAAAGGTCAATTTTTAACCATTCTCTGGTTCACTTTTTACTGGTCTTGAGTCCACTTTTTACCGGTCTCGACCATCTAAACCAATGGTTTTGGGCCCGCCCCCTGATTACACAACTTAACAAAACTTAACCAATTTATCTGATCCGCCCCCCCTCCCCCCCCCCCCCTCCCCCCCCCCCCCCCCCACCCTCCCGATTGGTGTGGAGTTTGGTGCCGGTTCGAATGGTAAATTGAGTTAGTGCTGATTTGGATGTTTGATGAGGTGCCGATGTGATGCTGAGTATGTACATTGGCATAACCCGGTTAGGGGCGGAGCTAGGACGGAGGAAGGGGGGGGGGGGGGGGGTGGGCGATGGTCAGCCGCCGCAACTCCCACAAGATGTGCGTAAAACTCGCAATTTAATGAAAATTATGAGGTGAAAAAGATACACCGAATGTCTATGAATGTCTGTACACCAGTTTTCGTACACGTGCTTAACAAATGTACAATACAAAATATGTCATCGGGCAAGATTGGTAGCATGATGAGAATCAATTCGTTGTATATAGGAAGTAAAATAAATAACAATTTGGGTGATTGCTTATGGAATATAGGCTTACAAGGCGGCAAATGAGTAGGAGGCGGGAGGCTGCATCCCCTCTTGAGTTTAAAAAACGGCCATATTCGGGCAAAAAGCACCCAACATTCATACAAAAGCATGTCATATTCATGTCAAACACATATATTTGGGCAAAAGTATGTCATATTTGGGCACAATCATATCGCATTCGTGCAAACTCATATTATATTCGGGCCGAATTTTTTGCTGAGTAAGATGTTGAGTTATTTGCCAAGTTGTTGGTTGGTGTCAAATACGATGCCATGTTGAGTTCCGAATGTATAGATGCCGAGTGAAATATGATGAGTTAGTTCCGAATTAAAATGCCATATCGACATGCCACGTGGGCATTTCATGCATATTGAGTAAGCGCCACGACGAGTCGGGTTGGGGTTACATTCCGAAATATATCATAAGTTGATTGCGGAAGATGTACCTTCTATGGTGCCAAATCTGGTGTGCCGAGTTGGGTCCCAACTGTGCCGCCGAGTAAACGTAAACATGCTGAAAAAGCTGCTAAGTATAATGTTGTTGCCAGATGGACGCAAAGTGGGATCCGTGTTTGTCAAATGAGTACGATCAACATGCCAATTTGATAAGTTAGTGAATGGGTGTCGACGTTATATAGTTGTCATATGGGTGCCGGTTTACATGCAGAGTTAATCGCGGTATGGGTGCTAAATAGTGTCCCGGTTGGATGTCGAGATGGGTGTCCAGATGGGTCTCGGAATGGGTGACGAGATGGGTCTCGGAATGGGTGACGAGACGGGTGTCGAACTTGGTTACGGAGATGGGTGTCGAAATGCGTGTCGAGATGGGTCTCGGAATGGGTGACGAGATGGGTGTCGAACTTGGTTACGGAGATGGGTGTCGAAATGCGTGTCGAGATGGGTCTCGGAATGGGTGACGAGATGGGTGTCGAACTTGGTTACGGAGATGGGTGTCGAAATGCGTGTCGAGATGGGTCTCGGAATGGGTGACGAGATGGGTGTCGAACTTGGTTACGGAGATGGGTGTCGAAATGCGTGTCGAGATGGGTCTCGGAATGGGTGACGAAATCTGGTGTCAAGATAGGTATCCAACTTGGTTACGGAGATGGGTGTCGAAATGCGTGTCGAGATGGGTGTCGAGATGGGTCTCGGAATGGATGACGAGATGGGTGTCCAACTTGATGACAAGATTGGTGTCGGAATGCGTGTCGAGATGAATGACGAAGTGGTTGTGAAGATGGGTTTCGGAATGGGTGACGAGATAGGGACGAGATGGGTGTCGAGATGGATATCTTAATTGGCGACGAGATAGGTGACGGGACGAGTGTCGAGTTGGGCGTCGTAATTGGCGACGAGATGGGTGACGAGATGAGTGTTGAGATGGATGACGAGATGGGTGTCGAATTAGGTGCCAAGATGGGTGTCGAAATGGATGCCGAGTGGCGGTGCCAGGTTAGCTAAAGTGTGAAGTGTCGAGGAGCTATCAGGGTTAGATAATGATTTAAACTGATTTATTCGCTTGGTATATATGAGTAGGGCACACATATCACTTTTGGAAAATCATATCAATTAATGGATCTCATGTAAATGTCTGCCAAATAATGTTTTCCATTGTATAAGTTTAATATGCCATATTGAGTTCAGCTCAGCACCTTACTCGGCGGCACCAAATGTGGAACCATAATTGGCACGCCTTCTGCAAACGATTCGTGATATATTTGGGAACATAGCCCGACTCGACGTGGCACTAACTCCACACTTTGCACTGCACTTACCCAGCTAGCCACCTGACGTCGGGCCGATGTCGGAAGTTGGTTGCCGGATGTCGGCATATCGCCGTTGGCTCGAGGTTAAAATGTCCGCCAGCCCAACATCGTCACGACGTCATTTTTGTGATATATTGGCATAACGTCATTTTCCGACAATGGCCCAACATCATCTCATGACATGATGTTGGGCCATTGTCGGAAAATGACGTTATGCCAATATATCACAAAAATGACGTCGCGACGATGTTGGGCTGGCGGACATTTTAACCTCGAGCCAACGGCGATATGCCGACATCCGGCAACCAACTTCCGACATCGGCCCGACGTCAGGTGGCTAGCTGGGTATTAGTACCAATCTTAATCCAATATGGCGCCAACTTGGCACGGATTCGACACACGGCAAATACATCATCACCTATTAGGCAATTAATCAGCTATATAACTCGGCACCCAATATAAACGCAACTCGGCACCATCTTTGACAGCCCCTAGGCAATCAGTAAAACTAAAATAATTATTATGATATCTAGTATGTACTCTATTATCTCACCGTTTTATTGCTATCATTATTAATCAATAGGCAGCAAACTCCTGCGTCAGCTGATAAAGGAGGGCG
Source organism: Echinarachnius parma (assembly GCA_037951105.1). Lineage (NCBI taxonomy): Eukaryota > Metazoa > Echinodermata > Echinoidea > Clypeasteroida > Echinarachniidae > Echinarachnius > Echinarachnius parma. The sequence goes on along the minus strand of JBAMJV010003770.1, from coordinate 81,399 downwards.
ACGCCCAAGCAATAGCCATCAGCAGGTGCATGGAAATGCCAGCCGACCGAGAAGAACCGCTTGCCGCTGATGATATCCCTGGAACAAGCTCTGGTCACACCATATCTCCTCAACAAAGTGGCTACCAGAAATGTCCCCCAATCAACGGGGGCAACAGCTGCAAGCCCCAGCCTCAGCCCCAGCCTCAACCACCCAGCGACTCGGACCACAACATCCTGACAACTGCCTGCTTGGCCGGTAGCCGCTTCCGTCGCGCCACACCAGTACCTGGAATAAGTTCCGATCCCCCGGTTAATGAGCAACTGGCGTTGCATAATCGGATAAAGCAACGTGCAATGTGGGAGATGGCCCAACAGGAAGCCGCGGATTTCCAACCCGCACGCCACCCAAACCATGCGGCGGCCAACTTCGAACAGCCTGCTACCGTCCACAAGCCGAACAGATACTACCAGGTTGATAACTTCCACATCAACAGCCATCATCAACCCGGCATATACAATCAGCCGCAGCAGCAACAATATGAGGAGGAGGATCCAGGTTCTATCACAAGCATCGTCAAGTTGCCAAGTCCGCCAGCTTCAACTTACCAGTACCAGCCGCGCCCACCGCCGAGGACTGGCCACCAAGGATCCAGCGATGTCCAGCCACATCCCCCACAGGGGCAGCACTACCCACGGCCACCAAGAACACCGATAAGGCACAATGAAGGTAGGGTGGCTAAATTGCAACTTACATTTGATACATACATTTACATTTACGCTCCTATCACTAAGAAGACTTGATTTCATTTCAAAATAGGAATTCATTACATGCTTTTAGATGCTAATTGATTTGTCATATTATTAGCATTGTTATGATCCCGAATACTATGCAATTAAGTAAATTAACCGAATGAAAAATTTACTTATAAGAATATACAACAGTATAATAATACATCAAATGCATCCCAATCATTCGAAGAAGTGGTGGAAAACTCTAACTGTATAATCGCTCAAACATGTGACATAGATCCAAATCAACTTGATCAATCACTTTCTAAAATGTTGCTTTCAGTCGACTGTCTAATACAACAACCAGTTCCCCTAAAATATGCAATAATGTTCATGATATGATGATAATAGTGTGAACAAACCAGTTTATATCGACAACTTGTCTGAAAAGACTGCCCTTATATTGATTTCCTGAGAGGCAGTGTACACGTCTTTGTAAATGAAAATGTCTGTGAAGACCAATTATCCGATTAATTGGGTGGTCGTTAAAAACACAGGTCAAGCGTTTGATGGTAAGCAGTAATAAGCCATATACTAAGGCGTTGTAAGGGTAAATGTTTATTCAATTTGTCTTATGTAGGAGCGCGTCCAGGTGTGCGTTACAGGCAGCGGATCGCCGTCGTGCCAACCGCCTCCAACAAGCCAGAACACATCAACTTGGACCTGCCAGGACCAGCCATGCTCCAGCCAAGGCCGCCACCTGCCCCAAGACCCGCCGCCGTCAAGGATGGCAGTAGGTCGACACGATGCAGGACCGCCAGGATCAGGGAAGGGAACGGCAGACCCAAGACGGCTAGACCAGAGCCGAGAGGAGACCCTAGATATGTGCCTACCCCAGATCCTAGAGCACAGCCTGTACCAGAGCCAACACCAGAGGCTAGACCACCCCAGCAACCGTCTCCACTTGCTCGTCAGACAGGTTAGTCTATAAACCTATCAGGTCGCATTTATATTGTGATTGTACTTAAATGATAATGAACAGTTAATTGATTGACAGCTTAGAGTTCTACATGTTATCTCAAACTGGAACACCCATAATGACGTCGATTCTGTTTGCAAGTATCTATTGGCATGAACCGCTCAGTAGCGTATCTTGATCTGTCAGTCAATAAGTTTATTGTTAAGTTATTTCAGTAATATATGTTGTATTTTTAGTCTAGTAGGATTTAGATTGAACTTGAAAGGCGTAAACTATATGAAATGCTTTATATAATTTTAAGGTTTAAGAAAAAGATTTTAAAAAAAATATAAAATTGAGAACCCTATACATGATTGTGATTTGAACGTCTTCTTGTTTAAACCATAGAAGAAATGGACGACACGGAATTCATGTCCGAGGCGCACCAACAGAAGATAAGCAACCTCATCTCCCGCTACATGGTCACGCCCCAAGCTCGTCTCCTCAGCAAACGCGAGCAGATAGCCAACACCTTAGACATGGAGACCATTTTCCTGGACCCGCCCACCGAAGTGGATATTGCTGCTGTGCTGACCCGTCCAGAGAACGGCGATGCCAAGTCCAATGATGACGGCGGTGATCGACCAGCAAGTCGCTCGGCAAGGAAGATCACACCTGGATCGGCCACATCAACCCGCAGCCGCACCACCGGCTCGGCTCGCAGTCGCACACAGAGTCGCCCTCAGTCAAAGAACGACACCTCATCTCCCCAGTTGGATGAAAACAACGGCATCGACGACGGCACTTCCGTCGCAGCCAAGAACGAGGCGGTCACGAAGGATGATGAGGAGTGGGAGTACAGTGATCGTTTCGAAAGTGACGAGGATGACGAAGACGAGGAGATCCCGGAGGTCATCGAGTGCCATTAGATTAACGAGCGAGTCCGGTATGCAGTGCTTGATACATGGGTATTACACTTTACATTAAGGAGCTTGTCATACATGTGTGTACATTAATACTCTGCTGTTTAACACCCAAAACATGAACAAACACCAAAAGTCCTTGCACAAAAAGTGGCATGTAGTGGGTGGGGGGAAATGAAGGTAACATAGTAAGAAAAAACGGTCTGAAGAAGAGACCGAAATGTTTTCATTCTTTTTTTTTGTAAACCACGAAAAGTCCTTGCATAAAAAGTTAATGTAATGGGTAAGGATAAATGTAGGTGACATTAAGTAACAACAAACGGTCTTAAGAAGAGACCGAAATCTTTTCATTCATTTTTAACCACCAAAAGTCGTTGCATACGAATTTTATGTAACGTGTAAGGGGAAATTTAGGTAACATAGTACATGTACAAACAAACGGTCTTTAGAAGAGACCGAAATCCTTTAATTTCAAATTTGAAGGCAATTCGTATCAGATGCCATGTCAGGGTTTGTCACTATGCCAATTCATCAACTAATAGTTTATCAGAAATGGAATTAATATCCAGCCATTCCATAAATGATAGCTTGTGAGCAAATAAAGTTATCACCTAGCCGTTCAATAATCATAGTTTGGGCGAAAATGGAAGTAACATTATATAACCATTCCACAACAATTGTTTAATGCTACCCATTCAACAACTTAATGTTTCTGAGAAATTGAATTAATATCTAACCATTCCACAGCAAAAATATTCTGAACTCGTTGCATTTGTGGGGAAAATTACACATTTCATCCCACTGTTACGTTACGTCTTAGCCAAACAAAAATAACATACAATATCATGAAAAGCTGCACAGGGTTATCACCAGTACATGGACTATATAGTTTATCGCGAAAAATAATTTTGAACCATATACCATCCTTTCTTCGTAAGAAAAGCGCTTTGAGGAAAACTATCATCATTACCTCTGTAGTGATGATTCTGAAGAAAACTATTATCCTTTCTTCTGAAAGAAACATAGCGGCTGCCCTGGAGAAAACTATCACCCGTTTTCTGAAGAAAATAGTTCAAATACGGTCATCTCTCCTGAGAAAACTAATAGGTCTTTTAAATTGTTTTCTTCTGAAGAAAGATAATACCACCCTTTTTTATGAAGAAATAGCTCATTAGAAAATATCACCTTTTCTTTTAAAGAAATAGTATAGAGAAACTATGATAGTTCTTCTTAGGAAATGTTTCTGGAGAAACTATCACCATTTTCTTCTGGAGAAATATTTCTGAGAAACACTATGAAACATCATTATCTTGTTTCTCTTGAAGAGATAGTTCCCATACTTCTGAGAAAACAACCATCAAGTCTCTTGAAGAAATCATTCGAAAGAAACTATCATCTATTTTTCTGATGAAAAGACGTTTGAAGAAATAGACAATCCTTTCTTCTGACAAATTACACCTGAGCTATATCCAGAAACTCACTGATATGTTACCGAAAATGGAAATAACATCGATATATTTTATCACTCGTGCATGTAGTTCGTGAAAATGGAATAAACACCAACCTATTCCACAACTAATAGTTTGTGAGAAATGGAATAAACACCTACCTATTCTGCAACTGATAGTTTGTGAGAAATGGTATTAACATCTAGCCATTATACAACTAATAGCTTGTGAGGTGTGGCATAAACACCCAGCCATCCTATACATACTAATAGTTGATAGGAAATGGAATTAATACCCATCCATTCTACAACTAATAGTTGGTGAGAAAATAATTTAACACCTATCCGTTCCACGCTTGATAGTTTGTGAGAAATGGAATTATCAACAGGCCATTCCTTAATAGTTTGTGATGAACAGAATTAAACCAAACCATTCCACAACTAATAATTCGTGGAAAAAGAATAAACACCTAGCCAAACCACAATTGATAATTTGTGAGAAATGACATTAACACCTATTATAGCCATTTCACAATTGATAGTTTGTGAGAAATGGAAAAAACACCTTAAGCCATTCCACACTTGATAGTTTGTGAGGAATGGAAAAAACACCTCAAGTCATTCCACAATTGATAGTTTGTGAGAAATGGAATAAACACCTACTATACCAAAGTTGACAGTTAATGAGAAATGGAAAAAACACCTTAAGCCATTCCACACTTGATAGTTTGTGAGGAATGGAAAAAACACCTTAAGCCATTCCACACTTGATAGTTTGTGAGGAATGGAAAAAACACCTTAAGCCATTCCACATTGATAGTTTGTGAGGAACGGAAAAAACACCTTAAGCCATTCCACACTTGATAGTTTGTGAGGAATGGAAAAAACACTTTAAGCCATTCCACACTTGATAGTTTGTGAGGAATGGAAAACACACCTTAAGCCATTCCACACTTGATAGTTTGTGAGGAATGGAAAAAACACCTTAAGCCATTCCACACTTGATAGTTTGTGAGGAATGGAAAAAACACCTTAAGCCATTCCACATTGATAGTTTGTGAGGAATGGAAAAAACACCTTAAGCCATTCCACATTGATAGTTTGTGAGGAATGGAAAAAACACTTTAAGCCATTCCACATTGATAGTTTTTGAGGAATGGAAAAAACACCTTAAGCCATTCCACACTTGATAGTTTGTGAGGAATGGAAAAAAACACCTTAAGCCATTCCACATTGATAGTTTGTGAGGAATGGAAAAAACACCTTAAGCCATTCCACACTTGATAGTTTGTGAGGAATGGAAAAAAAACACCTTAAGCCATTCCACATTGATAGTTTGTGAGGAATGGAAAAAAACACCTTAAGCCATTCCACACTTGATAGTTTGTGAGGAATGGAAAAAACACCTTAAGCCATTCCACATTGATAGTTTGTGAGGAATGGAAAAAACACCTTAAGCCATTCCACAATTGATAGTTTGTGAGAAATGGAATAAACACCTACCCATTCCAAAGTTGATAGTTTATGAGAAATGGAATTAACACCTCGCCATTCCACAAACTAATTGTTTATCAGAAATGGAATTAACTTCTAGCCATTCCTTTATAGTTTGTGATAAACGAACTTTCTTTAACACCTATCTATTCTACAACTAATAGTTTGTGAGAAATGGAATTAACACCTAGCCATTCCTTTATAGTTTGTGATGAACGAACTTTAACACCTATCTATTCTATACAACTAATAGTTTGTGATGAACGGAATTAACATCTGGTCATTCTACAACTAATAATTTGTGAAAAATGGAATTAACACCTAGCCCGTTCCTTTATAGTTTGTGATGAACGAACTTAACACCTATCTATTCTACAACTAATAGTTTGTGATGAACGGAATTAACATCTGGCCATTATACAACTAATAGTTTGAGAGAAATGGAATTAACACCTAGCCATTCCTTTATAGTTTGTGATGAACGAACTTAACACCTATCTATTCTACAACTAATAGTTTGTGATGAACGGAATTAACATCTGGCCATTCTACAACTACAACTAGCAGTTCCTCAATTGATAGTAAGTGAGAAATAGAATTAACATCTATAACCACAAATGATAGTTTGTGCTAGCCATTCAACAACAAATAGTTTGTAAGAAATTGAATTACATTTATCCATTCTACTTACATACTGTGATAACGAAGCATCCATCTAGTTATTCCACAATTAAAAGTTTTTGCGAAACGGATTGAACACCTAGCCATTTCATTATAGTTTGTTAGAATGGAATTAACATCTAACCATTCCACAAATGAAAGTTTGTGAGAATTTAATTAACACCTATAGCCGTTCCTCAATTGATAATAAGTGAGAAAAATAATTAACACATAGCCATTCCAAAATCGATAGCTCGTGAGAAATGGAATTAACATATATAACCATTCAACAAATGATAGCGTGTGCTAGCCATTCCACAACGAATATTTTGTGAGAAATGGAATTAACATCTATAGCCATTCCACAAATGAAAGCTTGCGCTAGCCAATCAACAACTAATAGTTTGTGAGAGATGGAATTAACATCAAACCATTTCAAATCTAAAACGTTGTGGCAACGGAACAAACATCTGTAGCCGTTTCACAACTAACAGTTTGTGAGAAATGGAATTAACATCTATAGCCATTCCACAAATGATAGCTTGTGCTAGCCACTCTGTGGACTTTAAATCTCAACGTCACTATACGAGTCCTATACAACTAATAAATGGCGTAGCTACATTTGGGACAGCGCCCTCCCTGTAGGAAAATTATCTCACCATGATCAACCATAGCTACGTCATTGTGATCACAACCTCGACTACGACCATGCCCCTGAATATATAACCGCGTCTATGACCATGATGACTTCATATCTATTTCTCTTTTCTTTTATTTTCCTTTCATCTATTTCTTTCTGTATTCTCTATCAATCTTCTTCTTTCTTTTCTTCTACTTTCATCAGTTTCTTTCCCTTTGCCTTGTTCATATCTATTTCTATATTTCCTCTATCTCTCACTTTTCCTCTTTACTTCCTCTTCCTTTCCCCGGTATTTCTTATTTCTCTTTATCTGTTTCTATCGTTTGTTCAATCATCTCTATTATATCATCTCTCTCTCTCTCTCTTCTTTATCTTTTCTTCTTATGTTCTTCATTTCTTTAGTATGTTTCCGTCTTTCTATCGTATCCTCTTATTTTCGATCCCTACTTTCGATCGGTGAACGTAGACGGTGAACCAACTTTGCTCCGGGGTTTCCAAGGGTCTTGGGGGGGGGGGAGGGGGGGTTAAGGGGTAAACGGTAGGAGTAGGGATTTGGGGCTTGGTAAGGTTTTGGGGTTTGGGTACGGGTAAATGGTAAATGGGTTGGGACGAGCAATTGATGGTTAACAAACTGTCCACATCGTGACAGTTTGAGGATAGACCACCTATACTCCACCACTCTATATCTCCTTAGAGGTCAGACGTCACTATTTGTGACCTGTGACCAATGTCAGTCTTTTCGACCTGGGACCAATGTCACTCTTTGTGTCCAATGTCACTCTTTAAGACCTGTGACAAATGTCACTCAGTGAGACCTTATGTGACCAATGTCACTCATTCTGACTTGTGAACATCATGGCTTTAGGGGTTTGTCAATCACAATTGTCATCTCCAGTGATTGACCTTGTCGTTTGTCTTGTCAAATTTATTTTGTAACGTCTTTTGTTCTGTACGAATGTGTTGCTTGGTCAATCACGATTCCCCCTTTCCGTGATTGACTAGGTCGTTTGTTTTGTGGTGTCTATTTTGTAACGTCTTTGTTCTGTATAAATATGTTGCTTGGTCAATCACGATTCCCATTTTTCGTGATTGACTAAGTTATTTGTTTTGTGGTGTCTATTTTGTAACGTCTTTGTTCTTTGTTCTGTACGAATGTGTTGCTTGGTCAATCACAATTATTCTTACCCGTGATTGACTAAGTCGTTTGTTTTGTGATGTTTATTATGTAGCGTCTGTGTTGCTTGGTCAATCACGATTCCCCTTTTCGGTGATTGACTAAGTCGTTTGTCTTGTGATGGTTATTTTGTAACGTCTTTGTTCTGTACGAATGTGTTGCTTGGTCAATCACAATTATTCTTACCCGTGATTGACTAAGTCGTTTGTCTTGTGATGGTTATTTTGTAACGTCTTTGTTCTGTACGAATGTGTTGCTTGGTCAATCACAATTATTCTTACCCGTGATTGACTAAGTCGTTTGTCTTGTGATGGTTATTTTGTAACGTCTTTGTTCTGTACGAATTTGTTGCTTGGTCAATCACAATTATTCTTACCCGTGATTGACTAAGTCGTTTGTCTTGTGATGGTTATTTTGTAACGTCTTTGTTCTGTACGAATTTGTTGCTTGGTCAATCACGATTCCCCTTTCCCGTGATTGACTAAGTCGTTTGTTGTGTGATGTTTATTTTGTAGCGTCTTTGTTGCTTGGTCAATCACGATTCCCATTTTTCGTGATTGACTAAGTTATTTGTTTTGTGGTGTCTATTTTGTACCGTCTTTGTTCTTAGTTCTGTACGAATGTGTTGCTTGGTCAATCACAATTATTCTTACCCGTGATTGACTAAGTCGTTTGTCTTGTGATGGTTATTTTGTAGCGTCTTTGTTGCTTGGTCAATCACGATTCCCATTTTTCGTGATTGACTAAGTTATTTGTTTTGTGGTGTCTATTTTGTACCGTCTTTGTTCTTAGTTCTGTACGAATGTGTTGCTTGGTCAATCACAATTATTCTTACCCGTGATTGACTAAGTCGTTTGTCTTGTGATGGTTATTTTGTAACGTCTTTGTTCTGTACGAATGTGTTGCTTGGTCAATCACAATTATTCTTATCCGTGATTGACTAAGTCGTTTGTTTTGTGATGTTTATTTTGTAGCGTCTTTGTTACTTGGTCAATCACGATTCCCCTTTTCCGTGATTGGCTAAGCCGTTTGTTTTGTGGTGTCTATTTTGTAACGTATTTTTGTTCTTTGTTTTGTCAATCACAATTACCCTATACCGTGATTGACTTTGTCGTTTGTTTTGTTGTAGTATGTATTTGTCGTTGTTGTTGGTATTGTTAACTTTGTTAAGTGTCGCAACTTCAGTGCAATATAAAAGTGTAACGACGGTAACTATAAGAGCATAAGCGTAACGAAATTTTAAGATTTAATCTTTTTGAAAACAATTTATCTAATTTATTTTTGCAATGTTATGTCAATGTTAATTGTTTGTGTTCGTGCTTTGTGTCACCCCTGAAGCCTAAGCTAAGATATAGAGTTGGGTAAATTGTTTCCACATCCACTGTCTATAGGCTATGTAAGATCAAGCCGTTTCGATGTGCATAATAACATCGATGTACTGGGATTGCCTTATACTTTCTCTCTATCTTCTTTTGTACTCTTTTAGCGGTCTCCATGCTGTTATCCACTCATTTTCTCCTTCTCTTTCTTCTTCTTCTTCTTCTTCTTCTTCTTCTTCTTCTTCTTCTTCTTCTTCTTCTTCTTCTTCTTCTTCTTCTTCTTCTTCTTCTTCTCCTTCTCCTTCTCCTTCTTCTTCTTCTTCTTCTTCTTCTTCTTCCACTTCTTCTTCTTCTTCTTCTTCTTCTTCTTCTTCTTCTCTCATCGCCTATCTATTAGAACGACAGCACCCTTATCTATGACCATCATGGCGACTGTTCACTAACGACGAAATATAAATATGATGATTTTTAAAAACAATTCTTTATGCAAAACTTGCTCAATTCAAAACAAGCTCGAACTATCTCACAAACTACCTCACAAACTATCTCAACTACTGCGTAACCATGGTAACATATAGTGATGAACAATGCCAACAACCCTGTGCAGCTACGATACAAAAAAAAATTAAGAACCCAGACCAACAAGATAAGTTTAAAGAAACAAAATAAAAGTTATCTTCAGAAAAAAAAAACGCGGAAAAATACATGAATAAAAAACTTTTACTTATTAGATATACAAATAAAATATGAGTTGAACGTACCATTCAATTCAAGCGACAAAAAAAGGGAATGGGAATATAGACGCAAACGCATGCAAAAAAAAGAAGCGTGCGGAACCTTTCATGAAGAATTCTGAAGAAAAAAAAACATATTCTGGAGGTTGCGTTTTTTGTCACAGCAACGCAAACTATAAACAACCAGTTAAAACAAAATTTAAAAAGAAAAAGTAAAAACGAAAACAAATATTGTAACCAATTAACAGGAAGGCTATATTGACATTAAATATTGCGTAACCTAGGTAACATATAGTGATTAACAATGCCAACAACCCTGTGCAGCTACAATACAAGGAAGAAGAATTTAAAAACACAGTCCAACAAAAAGAAGATTTATTTAGGGAACAAAAACTAAAACTTGGATAAAAGGCTTTTACTAGTTAGATATACAAATATCCACACAAAAAAACAATCAGATTAACATAAAATTCGATTCAACCAACACCTAAAAAGGAAATGTGGGTATCGATTAAACGCATCAACAACAAGAAAGAAAGCACGCGGAATCTTTATCATGAAGAATTCTTCTAAAAAGGTACTAACCTACACAAACAGATACAAATATTCAGGAGGGTGCGTTTTGGTCACAGCACCGCAACCAATTAACAACAGTAAAAAAAAAACTAAAAAAAACAGTAAAAAACGAAAAAGAAAAAAAAATAGTAACAACTAAAAAAAAATATATATATTTTTTTTTTTTTAAACGAAAAAGAAAATATTGCAACCAATTAACAGGTGCGATTATTGTCATGCAAGGCATTTTTAGCTTTAGAAAAGTAGCAAACATACAAACATAATGAAAACAAATATATTCATAAGGGTTTGAATTGGTCAATTCAACAACCAATGCAATCCAACAAAATAAAATTTTAAAAAACCGGCAAACTTTGGAAAACATAAAATCAATGTGTTTTTTTAATATTGCAACCAATTAACAGGTGGGATTATTGTCAGGCAAGGCATCTTTAGAAAAGGAAAAACATAGAAACATAATGAAAACAAACATATTCGAAAGGGTGTGTATTGGTCAATTCAACGACCAATGCAACCAAACAATATTAAAATTTACAACAAAAACAGGCAATCTTTGGAAAACATGAAATTAATGGGTTTTTTTTTAATAGTGCGACCAATTAACAGGTGGGATATATTGTCATGCAAGGCAACGTTATAAAAGTAACAAACATAGAAACAAAAAAAATGTATTACAAAGAGAATGTATTGGTCAATTCAACAACCGATGCAACCAAACAAAATTAAACAAATTTAAAAACCCGGCAAACTTTGGAAACTGACATGAAATTATTTTTGTTTTAATAACTCTTTTTCTAATCAGTTTAATTCAGTGGGTAGATGGAAACTGTCATTTAGGTTTCCTCAAAAAAAAATTCGTCAAATCTAATTCGGCAACCCAAGGCCCAGTCACACCACCAAATCGAACCCAGACCGACAACATACCGACATATTTGTCGGTTTGTTGTCGGCCTGGGTTCGGTTTGGCGGTGTGTCTGGTCCTCAAGTTAAACAGCAGAGACCTTACAACATTGAACACTCGCACAACAACCACTCATTGGGGTCTAAGGGGTGTGTTTAGATGCATCTGTCTTTCCCAGAACCAGTGTTCTGAAGCGTGTTCCAGGCTTATGTTTGGTGTTAAAACATTAGCCTGGAACACGTTTCAAAGCACTGGGTCTGGGCTCGACACGTGTATTTAAACGCACTCCAAATCTATACAGACAAAAGCACTGCCTCTGCCGGACAGTCGGGCATCGACATCTTGTCCGACACTCGTTGACACCTCTACTTAACATCAACATCGTAGAGGAAGATTTAATAGCCCTCGTCCGTCATCATGGTTAAACCGTCATCACCTTCACTGATCACCCCCATCCACATCATATCGGATATATTATACGGAGTCGGTGATCTTCACCATCATTGATCACCAAACTGTTCCTGGTCACTGATCACCACCACCATCGATCACCACTAACACCGGTCATCATATCTCTCTTCTGAGATACGACATCAGTGATCTGCACCGACCCTGATCATCACACCACCATTGATCACCACCGTCGATCTCGACTCTATCCGAGAAACACAATCAGTGATAACCATGAATGACAATCTCCACTCCTCTCATGCCTACCACAAACCAGCTTAAAGTACACCCAACCGTAAATGTATGCGATGTCGTTAGATCTTGACTCATACCAATACAATCATCATGCAACCGATATACGACGTCGATAATGCTTATAAATCGGTCACCAGTGAATCTCTAAATCTGGACTTGACACCTATTCCAGCTTTAAAGGACTTTGTATAAGCGCCATGCATGGTCAAGACCCTTTGACCACCAACATCTGCCAGTTATGCTGATCTTGCCATCTTTACATCTTCTGCAACATCACCTGCAAAGCGAAGTGCCTATCTGGGTGAAAACAACAACTCCACGACCAGATTCGACCGACCAGTTTCAGATTCTGAACAAGCATCACAAACCAGCTTGAAACCAATTGACCATGCTCACATACAAACGATCCTTGGATCTAACGGCGACGTACCATCTTGACCTTATCGTCGTCGTAATCGTCAGACCGTGAATATGGTTCCTGAGATCCTCACTGACATCATCTCCCACTCGGACAAATCCCAAATATGAATTTTTGTTTTCAATAACTGTCGACTATGAGTGATGATATTATCCTCAAAGTATATCTTAGTCCAATATTGCTATCACTCAGAATCTTACAAAGTCCAAGAAATACTTGAGCCGATATCCCAATTTCCCTTTGATAAATAACCTTTTGTACTTGTAAGCAATAAGTATTTACTATTTTTGTGTAGCGTTAATTCACGGGGAATTATTGATATGAAAATTTGAATTGACAAAATGTCAGATTTTCAGATTATGATGAGAAAATATGAAATGTTTCTAAATATTAACGAAATCTAGAAACAGGAATGTTACAAGTGTAAACTTGACGAATGAAATTTCAAGTCAAATGTTTCATTCGATTTCGGAGGGGGCCATATACAATCAATCAGATTGTTGTAACAAAAAACAACAACAACATATATAACTAACAAACAAGTAAGCAGTTTTGAAACAAATTATCATCACTTGGTGAAAGTTATGATTCGAAACAGAAAAATAAGCTTTAATTGCTATTTTTTTTAATAAAAAGTTATTTGGATGGGGGCAATAACAATCATCTGGATTGTAACAACAAACAAATATTTATAAAAAAACAACAACGAAATTTACCAAAAAGATCGTGATGGATAGAATCAATATTGAGAGTATGAAATGATATATGAAAATCTAGAGAAATATACTGAAATATAAAGATGTCATTGATTGACTGAATTGATTATGAAAATTATATATCGAATATGAGATTATAAGGATGTTTTTAATGAAAAATCAATAAAAATCGAATAAATGATGTTTCTGTCAAAGCTGTATTTTGTTATGCGTGACCTCATATGATGATATGTGATTGATTGTTTATTGGAAGCAAGATATACTCCTTCAGTACCAAGTTCTTGAAGGGCTATTAAAGTTGTATAATTATAGAATATGGTATGTTATCAGTCTATTATTTGTAGATATGCATAAAACACTTATTTGATTAGATGAAGCACATAATTTTATACATAAATACATAATACACACACATATAAACACACACACCCACACATTCACAAACGAACGTACGCTCGAAAAAAAAAACGCACACAAACGCACACATACAAATTACACACGCACACAAACACACACACTCACACTCGCATTTGGTTTTAAATTTTCAAACTGTCACACACAAAACAAAAAACAACAAAAACACGGGATTTGCCTATATTTCCCGATATTTTTCCAAGTGGATGCAGCCTTTAGGCCTATGCTATGGTATACTTGTTGATTCCGTTGGTGTGTGTGATTTTTTTAAACGTATTTTGTATCAAAAATGGGTGTCAGAACTCAGAATACCGCATAACATGCTCTAAAATGTAAATTCACCGTGTATGGCATAGCTAGGTCGTTGCAGTAATGGCGTATCTTTTGGGGGCACTTGGTCAAATTTTGGTGCGCGATAATGTACAATTTCTTCTATAATTATTGCCCAAATTAAACGAAGCGGTATACTTCCCCTGACTAATTTTGTTGATGATGGGGAACATTTTAATCTAGTTTTAGTTCTATAGGTCGAATTTTGTGAGCCCATCATTATCCGGTTTAAAAAAAACAAAAACAAAAAAACAAACTTAACCCTGCCATTTCGCATTTTGGGCTTGTCATACGTTTTTCCTGCTTGTCATAAGTTTTGCATGAGCAGTGAAAGGTGCAAAATAACAGGCCGAAGTTGTTCAATTTGACAAGGGGTCACAAAATACGACCTAGATAACTACTTTAGATCAAGTCATACAGCGATTAAAATCTTGGTATAACTTTTCTCACCGCATGCATCCCCTCTCCGTTGAAGTCAGTCATTCTGTTCTTTTGGGGATATATAGGGTATGTTCCTCGGTTCCGTTTTTGTTTGGCCACCCTGTATAGTTCAAAGAATACTACCGGAGAGATAACGATCACCATTGATCGACGTACCCATGCACGATTCTATACCAGTAAATAAAAGGAATATCGTTTATTTATTGGACTGGGCCCTACTGTGCCCATTAAGCGCTCAGCAAGGTAGCGTGGCCGAGCGGTCTAAGGCGCTGGTTTAAGGCACCAGTCATTTCGATGGCGTGGGTTCGAATCCCACCGCTGCCAGATATTTTTTTCAAAGGGCACAAGCACAGTTTTTGTTTGTTTTTAATTGATTTATTTCCGATTACAGTCGAAAAGTCACGCATTAATGAAATTTACATTTACATTATTTGTATTATTATTATTGTCCACATTCGTACAATGCAGTATATAATGCCAAATCAGTATACACTGTTATTATCGTCTTCAAATACATAAACATTATTTTTTTAAACGGATAAAATAGGGACGGATGGACGATTTATATAATTGTAATAAAGAAGATTATACGATACTAGTAAAGTATTTTTAGAATAAAAAAAAAAAAAACGATGTATCAACCGTAATATATATTTGTATAATAATAATAATAATAATAATATATTAATAACCGTAATCACCGCAGAAAAATCAACACTGATATCTTTGTCATTCTCCAAGAGCGATATGAAGACCTATTATATTAACAGTACAAACAAAAACAATGTTATAGTACTTGTCCTGCATAATAATAAACTTTGTTGTACACACACCAGCAAATACATTTCAATCAGTAAAGCAATATATTATAATCACATCTTTGCAGTTTTCAGCAAGTTCAGAATAAGTAGAAAGTGAACCAATGATGATTGCAGTCAATACTATAGCATTTCAAGTAAACATTAAAGAATGGTAATACTCTATAGTGTGTTTTTTCTCAAATTTCAAGATTGTTATATAAACAAAAGTAATACTTTATCTGGATTGAATAAGACAACAATCCACCACAATCTATGTACATGTTAATTGATTATAATACTGTACAGCCCAAGAGATAAGAAATAACATAACTCCGTGAGACGTGGTGATATTTCGGCCATCAACAATGTGAACTCTGAAGCTAAGGACGCACAAACGCAGGAGAGCGCGAGGCAAAACATCGTATCACGGAGTTTTGTTATTTGAAATGAAATTGATTTACCAATCAACAACTTCGTTTACAAAAATAACATTTAACTCACAGAGTAATCACAATTAATAGAATAGTATAGTTGGTACAAAAAAAAGAACCAGCAATATCAGAGCCTGCTAGTCGAGGCCCGTCCTTTCACAATGATCCCAACAAAGCTTTCAACATTGTTATAATTTGCAGCGTATTAAAGGTAGTTCAGATTCGTCAAATGAGATGCGCGGCGCCATCTTGCATACGCGTTGCGCACGGTGCGTAATGCACGTTAGCTCAGTGTCATGCGGTGCGCGCAAACTAACCCAGTTCAAAATGGCGACCCGCTATGTAGCATCCCCACGCTTGATGCCCTTTAACAACATTTACAGAAGGAATTTTTTAGTAAGGGATAGTACAGTTTTGGTCAACAAAACCTGCACCAGGATGTTGCAAACTATTTACGAACTAATATGTATAACTCCACAATGCTACAAACGTACAAACCAGGGAATACAAAAAAATAAACTAAGTAAAAAGCTTGTTTTCATTCAAAAAGAGCCATTACAACTCAAAAGGGCGCTCTCTAAAAATTCATTGTTTTCAACCATTTTTAATAACAAATTGTGCATGTGTTGTTTCGTTAAAATAATGATTAAATAGATAGGTCATCAACAACTAATTATAATCCTCTTTTAAACATTTTTGAAAAATTGTAAGCATTTTATATATATTTTTTTTAATTATCAAAATCAGACAAGAAACACGGGAGTTATACCTATTTGAACATCATGTAGTAATGAGCGATCGTTTCAAAATTGCCGCCATATGCAACATCATTGACGAGCAACTCGCCATGGCTTTAGTACATGAAAATACACTTATTTCTCATTTTCGTTGCTAAAAATAAAATTTTCTCTGCTTGTTTTCACAAATTCATAGAAGAATATCGATGGGCCAACCTCTTTGGAATTTGTAAGCTCATAAATTTGCTTTGTTATTAAGAAAATTTAAATTTTGTAAAATTTCCATGTAGAAGTAAAAATGGCTGCAGCTCGCAAGTGACGTCACGATCGATAGCAATTGCGAACGATACTAAAAATAGGAGCAAAGTTCATCCTGTCATAACTTTTTTTATTGCTCTACCGTTTTGGCTCAGATTTTCGATCATGATTCTTCATATTCACTTAATTTGTTAGCAAACATCACATTTCTGGGGTGGAATTCCCCTTTTTGATTGGCGGTAACTGTTACGAGAGTTTATATATTTCAGATCGTTAGGAATCCCTCTCCAAATTATGCTTCCTGCATAGCCTATGACATATTTATTATCTTTTGATCTAGATTAAAATATTCAGTTTATGCAACATTTTCTCTCTTTTCTCTCTCTACTCCTTATAATTTTACATGTATATTATTATGATAATAATACTACTACTACTACTACTACTAATAATAATAATAATATTAATAATAATAATGATGAAAATTATAATCATCATCATCTACAACTTATACTACTGCTACTAATAACTACTACTACTACTACTACTACTACTACTACTAATACTACTGCTACTAATAATATAATTGATACTCCTACAACGACTACTTCAACTTTACTACTACTACCAGTGGCGTAGCTACGGGGTGGGGGGGGGGGGGGGGGGCACGGGGAGGGGGGGGGGGGGCACGTGCCCCCCCAATCGGAAAAAAAACAAACAAACAAACGACCCGAAATTAAGCCAAATGTGTCGTTATCATTCATTAGTATCATGTTTTATTAAATGTGTGGTGATAATGATGTTATCAATGATAATAAAGAACAACATAACAGTCGTTCCCTAGTAGCAATAGCGCACTTTATCAGTTTGAAGAATCCTTCCAAGTGGGAGGCTGCGGGCATAGCGCCTTAATAATTATGTGAATTGTCGGTCCCGCGCGCGAGGATCGACGCTTTTGCCCCCTTCTTGAAAATGATCCTTCTACAGATCCACCTAACCAGACAATGTTCGCCAGAAACAACAGTTCCACCAGGAGATACACATGGGATCAACAGCGTGAGTTTTAGTGTGTCCACGGGCGTTTGATCCCGGGGATAGGGGATATATCCCCCACTTTTTGAAGGGAGGGGGGGGGGGGGGGGTGGCCTCTACAAGTACAAACAATCCCCACTTTTTTCGAAGTTTTTTTTTTAAATCTTACAAAATGCATAATAACAATAATAATGATAAGGACAATAATGACCATACTTCTAAAGTGATATTTTAAACACCAATTTCGAAAATTTCTCCACGTGGGAGGGGGCAAACCTCCTCCCACACCCTCCCCCAAATAAGACAGTAGGCTATAGACATGCACGGACGATGTGAGCGTATTTGAGTCCGGTGTTTATGTAGGTTCGATTGTTGTATACTATATAGCGGTCTAATCATGAGGGAGATGATTTAAGTCATGATTTCTTTAATTTATAATTAACAAATTTCCTTCCAAGGTATGCACCAGATTGCATTATTTTGAGTGAAAATTTGCAAAAGCTCCCTACCGTGGGAGGGGGACAACCCCCTCCCACACCCTCCCCCCCCCCCCCCCCCCTCGGGCGCTTCGCTCCCTCGCAGTTGTGCCCCCCCCCCCCCCCAATCCGTTGACCCTCGCTACGCCACTGACTACTACTACTACTAATACTACTGGCGTACTGGTGGGGTGGGGGGCTTGGGGGCTCTTGCCTCCCCCCCCCCCCCCCAAAAAAAAAAAAATAAAAATAAAAATAAAAATAATAATAATAATAATAATAATTTAAATCATGGTTTATATCTAATTCGATACCAGTGATTGAAAAAGAGTATTTCTTTAGTCAAGATAACTCAGATTTTATTTCATGTCAAGTCAAATTTCCTTCCAAGTATGCACCAGATTGCATAATTTCAAGTAAAACATTGCAAAAGCACCCTTACCGTGCACGGGCGGTCCCACCTATCATCACACTCTCCCATCAAACCCTTCCTCTCTCGGTAATTGTTTCGCTCCCTCAGTAATCGGTCTTGTCTACGTCTGGAATACAATGTTCATGTTGTTGTATCATAACTAATTTGGCTTTTCATGCACTGTTCGAACTGTATATGTATGTCACTTTGCGTATATTATTTTGGGGGTGCATATTTGTTTTTCTTCATGAAACGAATATAACCTCTTTTTTCGGTCGGTAGAATCATGACGCACTTACCCACAGTATAGTACAAGTCGTCAGGTCAGAATTTCCTTCTAGGTACGCTCCTTCGGGCTTGGTCGCTTCGCTCCCTCGCAATATCCGATGGTGATGCGGATTTGGTTTAGCCCCCCAAATTTTGTTTCGCTCATTACGCCACTGACTACTACTGAACTACTACTACTACTACTACTACTACTACTACTACTACTACTACTACTACTACTACTACTACTACTACTACTACTACTCCCGGGGGGGGGGGGGTACTCAGATTATAGTCGGACGGGGGTGTGCGGCTGAGACCTCCAAACCCATACCCACATCTAAGGGTCCTTTTGCGGAAAATGGACCCATGTCTAAGGATTTTTTTTCGCGTGCGGCGCATGTTTTGGGTGTATTTCCCGCAAATTGTGTGGTTTTAACTTGTAAATTTTGAAAATTGTTTACCACTACTACTACTACTGCTACTACTACTACTACTACTTCTAATACTACTACTACTTCAACTACTACTACTAATACTACTACCAACCTTTGGAGCCGAAAATAATGCAATAATAACATAATGTGTATCATTAGCTCATGTTGCATCAAATCATTACTTTTAGCGCGTGGTGCCATTCCTCTCTCAGTATAAAACCTTCCTGTCACCATCCCGATATTTTAGTAACAACAAATGCAATCATGATTATTATATGACCCTCACAGGAATTTTGTTCGCAACTTAAACTTGTAAGTTATCATTAAAATGTAATAGTTATTCAATGATGCTTGAATGGTTGTAAAACATATGAACGGTTAAGTTTCAAAAGCTTTAAAAAGCAGCCGCGTTATCACAAGAGGGCGCCCTTCAGACACCTCAAGTTTCAACCATTTTTTTTAATTTGAAAAATGTTAATGTGTTGCTGGGTTAAACTAATTATTCAATAGAGAGATCATACAACCCGATTTTTAAAATTGTTGGTATATTTAAAAAAATTGAGTAGGATTTGTAAATATTTTCTTAAATAAAAGTTGGTCCCCAACAATTATTCAATTCGAATAAACTTATCGATATTTCAGCTGATTCTGAACCGATTTTGATCAAACAAGGTCAAGTTTGATCAATGAAACAAAAAGCTTTCCCAAGTTTGATTGATAATTTCGCTCACGGTTTAAATAGACCAGTATATCTAGTGACTGTAGACATTTGAGACGATTTCAGAGCATCTACAAACCCAAGAATTGCCCTTTAAATATAAATGATCGTTAGCGAGGAGGCACTTGGATTCTGCCAACCACCGTGCAACGTGGTTACAGTGTTTGTTATGTATGGTTGGTATCGGCAAGGTGGCGCGTAGTAGTAACAGTTGTAGTAATTGTAGTTGTAGTAGGTGGTATTGTATGCGTTCTGGTTGGGGGTGTTTGGATAGCTAGTGTTCCCAGAAATCTGGTTTGCGTGCCTGCTTTTGTTGTAGTTGTTCCTGGTAGCAATCATGTTGTTGTTGGTGGTGGCGGTGATGTGATTTGAAGGCATGCTTCCCTGGCGTCTTTCCTGTCGTGGAGGGAATGCCGATTGTGTAGAAAGATCAGCGTCATTATGCAGGTTTTCTGTTTTTTTCTCTGAAATTATAATAAGAGTAATGATAATGATTACCATTAGTGATTATTATCTTTACTTTCATTTTCATTTTCATCATGTGTATATAGTATTATCATTAATGAATAATTAACAAAATAATGTGAGGTTTATGAAAAAAAAGTAATACATAAAATAGCTGCTTTCACATGTATGATCTGAAAATGAATGAAAGTTATGACCCCGACCCCCCCCCCCCCCCCCCCCGTAAACAAAAAAAAGAAGAAACAGTTTTAGATCCTAGGAATAGAAGATGTGCCATTGGTATTATCATCAAAATTATAATCCGGTTCGTCATGATTGTATTCATCACATAAAATGTATGGTGAGGACGACCCGTAATAAAAATAAAAATATGAGGAATGATATTTATTTTTGTATATCTTATTTATTCCTGTGTTAGGTAACCACCACCTTAAAAGTAATTTTCTTATATAATATATATATATTTAACACACACAGTTGTAGTAGTCCATTCCACCCAATAATACAGAAAAAGTTGGTTTCCATAAAAAAAATGTTATTATATCATCATTTTCATTTTAAAAGTATACAAAATACTCATCATTATTCTAAAATATGTTCATGTGTCTGTAAACAAAAATAATTACATTGTCAAGGAACCAGGGACTTATATATGACAAAATCACTATATAGTCTGTCCTGCAGACCCATGAATGTTGGCTCGCAGTAATAGTTAGTATTATACATTTTGAATAAAAACACTTTTAGAGACACATATTTTACAGTTGCTGGTGCAGGGGCGGATCTAGCTTTTTGCTAATGGGGGGTTTGACCCAATGACGATGCGGAGTATTGTCCACGAGCCGCGAAGCGGCGATTTTTTTTTAATGTTATTTTGAACTCCGGTAAGTGATATTGTATCACGTTCGTCCACGAGAATTTTTTTTGCTATTTTGACCACCCGTAAGTGATTTTTTTTTCACTTTTGTATCGAATTTTTTTGCTATTTTGAACCCCCGTAAATGATTTTTTCCACTTTTTTTACTGAAACATTTTCACTTGGCAGCCCAAGGGGGGGGGGGGGGGGGGGGTTAAACCCCCTAAACCCCCCCCCCCCCCCCCCCCCGTAGATCCGCGCCTGTAGTGGAATAGATAACTTTAAGTAACCACTTTTATATATCGTTGTCAACCTTTAAGATTCATTTTCTAAAAAAGCATTGTTAAAGGGATTGTACAGTTATGGTCAAGCAGAATTTTAGTAACTGAAACTTTATCAGTTATCATTAAAAACTAACAGCTAAAATTCAATGATGCTTTAATGGTATAAACGAATACAAACGGCTTAGTTAGATGACTGTTTTCAATCAAAATGTGATGAATGTGATGTTTGGTTTATTATCAGAAACGTGTATAATATATAAATATATTCTTTAAACAATTACAAGTTGGCCTCCAACATTATTCCGACCAAATACTATCGATGGATATTTCAGCCTTTATGAACCGATTTTGATCAGACAAGGTTGATACTATAATTAAAATTGTGTGCTTTTTCACATGTCAAATGCACACTTTTACACATAAGCTCATATAAAAGTAATTTTTTGAAGCGCCCTCTAAACCAAAACTGAACTTCCCCTGTATACACTATCGTCCCATCTGAATTGTGAAACTTAAAGGACCAATATAAGAATACAACGTACTTTGACACTTATTCCATAGTTGATGACTTGAAACATAGGTCTGCCGAAAAAAAAATCCATGAAAATAAACACAGTAGTGATTTAAGACTAGTTTTCTGATGCCAAATCTCACTTAGCAGCCAGTTTACGCCCCACCCACATTTAGGGTCCGGAATCGGCAGCGTGATCGACATGTGATTGACAATTCATTGGCTTACGTCATGACGTGTCATCTACAGAACTTAGTTCATTAGTCCGTTCTTTAGATGACGTCACATTGTGGGGATTTAAAAGGGGCGTTCCCAGGACAATTAGATATTTACTAATTACCCCAAAATTGATTGATTTCATGAGAAATGACTGCCAATTTCTTTTTCTTCGGGAAAAATTACATATAGCGAGCCGAATTGTGAAAATTAGGCCATCTAGACGCTGTAGTTCCTTTAATGGCCTTCTACGGTGCACATTTTAAAATCAGGGCCGGGGTGGATGTGGCGAAAAGGATGTTTCTTATTGTAATTGTAAATCGGTTGTAAATTCAATGTATTTAGTATACGCAACTATATTATAAATAAATTAATATTTTGATTTGGGTATTAAAGGGTCCTTATTGACAATCTCATACGTTTTTTAATGATTCTTACCATTATCGACTAATCTTGATTGCATGTTATAATTTGTAATACATATCATTGCTGTATACAGAGAGCTGACTGTATATATGTTTGTATTTTTATATAATGATATTCATAGTATACGTATACATTATTATTTGCATATCAAAATATCATTATTTTAAAAAAGCATGTTACCTTTCTTGAATTCCTCGTAGTCCTCCCAGATCTTAAGAAGTCCAACTGATACGAGGGCCGATCGCAAAATATATATCTCTGACCCAAGCTTTGCATTGAATTCGATACCCCTTTTCAGCATATATAGATTCATATTAACCGTGTGTTTACGATCCTGCTCGATTTTGGCGAGGGTTGTAGCGGTGAGACCGAAAGCAGAAATACCGACTTTGGTGAAATCAGTCGGTGATAGTTGCTCGGCAACGAAGTACAAATCAGCATCGCGTAACCTGTGCCCTCCCATGCTGATTGGTTGAAGGTATCCGGCTTTTAGGAATCAATAAGAGAGGATGGTCATAGTAGTAGTAGTAGTAATAGTAGTAGTAGTAGTAGTAGTAGTAGTAGTAGTAGTAGTAGTAGTAGTAGTAGTAGTAGTAGTAGTAGTAGTAGTAGTAGTAGTAGTAGTAGTACTATAGTAGTAGTAGTATAGTAGTAGTAGTAGTAGTAGAAATAGTAGTAGTAGTAGTAGTAGTAGTAGTAGTAGTAGTAGTAGTAGTAGTAGTAGTAGTAGTAGTAGTAGTAGTAGTAGTAGTAGTAGTAGAAGTAGTAGTAGTAGTAGCAGTGCTGACTTAACATATAAAGGAAATCATACATTCATATTTGTTTTCTATTAATAATCCTTGTACATTGTATGATAACATCTGTGTATGCATAGCAAACCATAATTCAAACAAGCTAGTGATAGGAACTATCTGATAATGTCTCCCTTTATGTTCTACTGTGCGTTATGATGCTTTATTAGTATTGTATCATATGAATTGAACCACTACACGAGATTTGTATATTCTTGCTAGGTCATGTTCATAATTCATAATTTAAATGTTTTATTGCAACATTAGTAATAATACATGTATGTGTTGTTAAAAAATTACACAGCTTCAAGATGTTTGCAGATTGTGCATTATTTGGATTGTAAATCTCATTTAATTGTGTAATTTCCAACTCTGCGTCCCTTTAGATACAAGCATTTTTTGAAATACAATACTTTCTACTTATGTTTAGAATGACATCAAAAGAGGGTAACTATTCATAAACTGTACCATGATAATAAAAAAGTATGCCACCAGTATGTAAGAATTTAATATCAAGTTCATTAGTCTAGTCAACTGTATCTTAGGAGTATGGACTGTTTTTTATTACATAATGGTACTATATGTAATGTTGTAAAAAGTTAATAAGTCCAGTGACCAGATGCCACCAAATAGGTATAATTATTTGTTGTTGGGTAGGCATGAAAGTGATCATCATGCCTACAAGAAAATGTTCTTAATTGTTGAAATCTGACTTATTGTAGTAATTAACATTTTGATACCACATGTAATTGTTAGATACAAGTATTTGTTGAAATACAATAAATTTTACTTATGTCTAGAATGAAATCAAAAGAGGGTAACTATTCATAAACTGTACCATGATAATTGATATGTGTATGCCACCATGTTCTACATTGTATTGTATATAGGAGTTTGTATGAATTTAACGACATAATGTATGAATTTCATTAGTTTAGTCAACTGTATTCTAGGAGTATGTAAGCATCTAACATAATGGAAAATGTATATGAAATATGAAACATAATGAAACATAATAGTAAATATATAATCCATTGCGGATATAGTATCGGAAATATACTGGTATACTATATGAACATTAGTTGCTGTGTAGGCATGCAAGTAACATGTTTTTGTTTTGAAAATGTTTATGGAAATGTTTTTATAATTGTTAAGATGTACATAATTGTTGTTATTGCCTTCTCTTGCCATTTGCCAATGGATGACACATTTCTTTATAACAGTTGTATGTTTGAAGACAAATAAAATATATCTATCTATCTATATCTATCTATCTTTTCTCCCACTTTTTCACTCTCTCTTGCATGTTTGCTTTCTCTTTCTCCACCTATTTTCTCTATTTTGCTGGCTTTCTTTTTCGTTTCCTCACACTCTCTCTCTCTCTTTCTTGCTTGATTTCCTTTTCTATCATAATCTTTTTCTCTGTCTTTCTTCCCCGCTTCCATTTTATCTCTTTCTTTCTATTCCGCTTAAAAATTAGTATCCCGTTCTTTTCCTCCAGTCTCCTCTCAATCGTTTTAACTCTCTCCTTGTTCTTACTTATATTCTGCTCTATACTTCTCCAACTCCTCCCTCTCCTTCACCGCTGTTGTCAATTCGAGGACTTGTATAACTGAACGTTAGTATATTCTTGCTGAAAAGCATTATAATAATGCTTTTTCATCATTTTGAATTTTTATAATTATTGTAATAGTGTTAAATGTGCATCTGTTTTGTGCATAATTATAATATGTTTAAGATTTATGTGTATTTTTAATGTATACCGTATAATTATGACTATTGTTATTGTACCAATGCACCATGATCATTGTTGGTCTTCGGACCTTTGTATCATGTCATTATTGTATACCTGTATACCGGAAATAAATAGATAAATAGATGTTTATTGAGCCATACTATAGTTAGCATTGACAAACAAATAATATGTCACGCATAATTATCATAGTGCATTGTGCCCCATACAATAGTGTTCAAAGTTGGGGTTCGGTGCGAGCGAACAATATTTATAGCCTCTGTCATGGCGACCGAGACAATATCATTTTCAACTAAATCGGGAAACCCCCTTGTTTCGCATTCGCAATTTATGCACCCGGGACTTTTACCCACGTCAGTGACTGCTTTCCCTGGGCTGAAAATGTTTGAGCAACGTCATGAATATAGTATACAATAATTGTAAAGCACCCGTCTGACTATTTCCCAACATGTTTCACATCTTAAAGGGGCAGGTCCACTTTTACAAAACGTCTGAACAGCTTTCAGTTGACGGATGGGGATCAATGTAACACGCAAAAAAAAATCAGAGCGAACAGCCCTCTAATTTGGATTCTACGAATGAAAAACGAATGCGTCCCTCCATTTAAACTATATATCGGTCAATAAAGGAGTTCAACTGATTTAGCATAATATTACAACAATATAGTACTAATTCTCGTAAAGGTATTGTGAAGCCGACATTTGTTAACGTATGTCACGGAAAAAGATCTCAAAAAGAAAGAATATATAATTACATGTAGTCAGTTTAAGCGATGTTTGGGTATTTTGCTTGGTAAACGCTCACACATTAGTACTTATGCGCGGGTCACGTAGCTAGCGCGGGTCACGTAGGGGTCATGCATACCGATCTGGCACTCCGTGAAATCTATGTACGAACTTACTCACCTGCCGAAAATACGTATGTACCTAATTAACCGACGTCCCTCAGTTTATTCAGTTTTAGGTCTATAACTCCACGAAAAAGAGATTTCAAGCCCTAATTTTTTCAGGCATGCTATTAAATGATATTTCCTTTCATATAAGACAATAACCTCGCAACTTTTGAATTTTGGCTTGCAAAAGTGGATCTCTCCCTTTAATTTGTCCATAATATTGTTTTTTTATTTTAGCGGGGAAAAAACATTCGTACATATCCTAGAATTAATCAACATCATTTACATATCAACAAATATATCAAAGAGTAACACAGTTAACAAAATTCAGATTCAGTACAGTTAATAAGGCAAAGAACGACCAGCAAATGCTGAGCAAATGCTGACTTCAGAGAATAATTTCAGGATTATATATATCTTTAATTAATAATAATAATAATATACACCATTTATATAGCGCCTTTCACGATTGATAATCATCTCTAAGCGCTTCACAATATTATATTATTACTCCGGTCATAGGATACAATGCAAACCAGCACACATAATTAATATGTCTTTGATTTTGTTTTCAAATTATTTCCTTACTCACTTTACTTCTCCACTTAATTTCTTCAGAAAAACTTCAAAAATCTTTCTTTTTATTTAAACTTTTTTCTGTCTCTGAATGAAATAAAGGATCCTAGATGCATTTTTGAAAGAGTATTATTTATCTTGTTTCCCCCCCCCCCCTTTTTTACCAACAATAATATCTTCATAATAAATGTTCACATTGTCAGTACCTATTTTAATATTTAAACAAAACTTACTCATTTTTTTTCTCAATTAACTTAGAGAATGAACAACAAAAATTGATAGTTATTTTCAACACAATTACATTTCATACACAATGTTGATTTTGTCAATTTAAATCGAAATGAATAATCATTAGACATAGTAAAGGGATCTAGTAACATTGTCCAAATCACCAAAACTTATTTGGAAATCTATGGTTCTCTCATACCTTGTTTTATCCGTATTATTAATTGAATCATGGAGCAGGTTTTGGTTTTTCAAATTTCTCTTTCGTTAAAAAGATATTTAAAGTTTTGCTTCAAATAAAAAAACAATATTAGCCAAATTATATCTTTACAGAAAGTTGAAATCATACAGAATATGAAAATTGAAGTTTCGGATTTTAATTGGTAGTAAAATTCCAAGTTGTTAAGATAATAATATTCTGCTTCATATTGAAATGCCTCAATGACAACCAACTTTCATTTTATTGAAATAACTTTCTTTAATTATTGAAGTAATTAATTAATACAATAATTGTGAATAATAGTAGTTATCACAGATGCTTACAGTACTCACCACTTGAATAAACCAACGAAAAGCAAGAAGTCGATATTTCTTCGGGTGGGAGAGCAGATTTTATTTTAAAACAAGTGCTGTTATCCATTCCATAATGGCCGTCTGTCCTGTTCGCATATTCCGAAATTGGTTTGATTGTAGAATGTATTATTTACAAATGTAATATTGTGTCGAATTGATTGAGCATGCGCTTTGGACCATGGACCTATAGCTAGTAGGGTCCATGGTGATACCAATATCGATGGTGCCACTTGACAGGGCCCTGGGAACGATTTTTTCACCGGGGGTGCTGAGATGCCCATCGGAAGGAATTTTAATTAAAGTGGTACGTATACGGTCAACGGATTGGGGGCGTGGCACAACTGCGAGGGAGCGGAGCACGGCAGGGGGGGTTGGGAAGGGGATGTCCCCCCTCCCACGCTAGGGAGCTTTTGCAAATTTGGACTCGAAATAATGCAATCTGGTGCATACCTTGGAAGGAAATTTGATAATACTTAATTAAAGAAATCATTACCATCTCCCCTCATGATAAGACCGCTATATAGTATACAAACACAATCGAACTTACACACACAGACACACACCAGAAATACACTTACATCGTCCGCCTGTCGTCCGTGCATGTCTTCAGATACTTGGGGGAGGGGGTGTGCCCCCTCCCACGTGGAGACATTTTGGAAATTGGTGTTTAAAATAACACTGTATAAGTATGGTCATAATTGTTGCAGTAATATATTATTATTATTATTATGCATTTTGTAAGATTTTTAGAAGATTTAACTTCTAAACAAAAGTGGGGATTGTTTGTCTTGTACAGGCCACCCCGCATCAAAAAGTGGGGGACATATATCCCCCCCCCCCGGGGGGGGGGGGGGGTAATCAGATAATTGTCGGACGGTGTGTGCGGCTGAGACCTCCGAACCCATAGGATTTCGAACTTTAAACATTTCATTTTTAGCTGTAATATAAAACAATGGCCAATCATTTTGCAGTTTTTGATAAAATTCTTCATTAGTAAACTGTACCATACTACAGGGGCGGCGCCAGGGTATTTTCTTAGGGAGGGCGAAAGTTTATACTTTGAGGGCGCGAAGCCACCTAGCGGGGGGAGGGTTTGCAGGGGCGGATCTAGCTTTTTGCTAGGGGGGGGGGGGTTTGACCCAATGACGATCCAGAGCATCGTCCATGAGCCGCGAAGCGGCGAATTTTTTTTCTATTTTGAACCCCCGTAAGCGATTTTTTCGCCTTTTTGTTCACTTTCGTCCACGAGCGGCGACATTTTTTTGCTATTTTGAACCCCCGTAAGCGATTTTTTCGCCTTTTTGTTCACTTTCGTCCACGAGCAGCGACTTTTTTTTGCTATTTTGAACCCCCGTAAGCGATTTTTTCGCCTTTTTGTTCACTTTCGTCCACGAGCGGCGACTTTTTTTGCTATTTTAAAACCAGGTAAGTGATTTTGTTTCACCTTTTTTTTCACTTTCGTCCACGAGCCGCGAAGCGTTGATTTTTTTTTGCTATTTTGAACCTCCGTAAGCGATTTTTTCACCTTTTTTCACCGCCTGTCGTCCGTGCATGTCTTCAGATACTTGGGGGAGGGGGTGTGCCCCCTCCCACGTGGAGACATTTTGGAAATTGGTGTTTAAAATAACACTGTATAAGTATGGTCATAATTGTTGCAGTAATATATTATTATTATTATTATGCATTTTGTAAGATTTTTAGAAGATTTAACTTCTAAACAAAAGTGGGGATTGTTTGTCTTGTACAGGCAACCCCGCATCAAAAAGTGGGGGACATATATCCGATAATCAGATAATTGTCGGACGGTGTGTGCGGCTGAGACCTCCGAACCCATAGGATTTCGAACTTTAAACATTTCATTTTTAGCTGTAATATAAAACAATGGCCAATCATTTTGCAGTTTTTGATAAAATTCTTCATTAGTAAACTGTACCATACTACAGGGGCGGCGCCAGGGTATTTTCTTAGGGAGGGCGAAAGTTTATACTTTGAGGGCGCGAAGCCACCTAGCGGGGGGAGGGTTTGCAGGGGCGGATCTAGCTTTTTGCTAAGGGGGGGGGGGTTTGACCAATGACGATCCAGAGCATCGTCCATGAGCCGCGAAGCGGCGAATTTTTTTTCTATTTTGAACCCCCGTAAGCGATTTTTTCGCCTTTTTGTTCACTTTCGTCCACGAGCGGCGACATTTTTTTGCTATTTTGAACCCCCGTAAGCGATTTTTTCGCCTTTTTGTTCACTTTCGTCCACGAGCAGCGACTTTTTTTTGCTATTTTGAACCCCCGTAAGCGATTTTTTCGCCTTTTTGTTCACTTTCGTCCACGAGCGGCGACTTTTTTTGCTATTTTAAAACCAGGTAAGTGATTTTGTTTCACCTTTTTTTTCACTTTCGTCCACGAGCCGCGAAGCGTTGATTTTTTTTTGCTATTTTGAACCTCCGTAAGCGATTTTTTCACCTTTTTTCACCGCCTGTCGTCCGTGCATGTCTTCAGATACTTGGGGGAGGGGGTGTGCCCCCTCCCACGTGGAGACATTTTGGAAATTGGTGTTTAAAATAACACTGTATAAGTATGGTCATAATTGTTGCAGTAATATATTATTATTATTATTATGCATTTTGTAAGATTTTTAGAAGATTTAACTTCTAAACAAAAGTGGGGATTGTTTGTCTTGTACAGGCAACCCCGCATCAAAAAGTGGGGGACATATATCCGATAATCAGATAATTGTCGGACGGTGTGTGCGGCTGAGACCTCCGAACCCATAGGATTTCGAACTTTAAACATTTCATTTTTAGCTGTAATATAAAACAATGGCCAATCATTTTGCAGTTTTTGATAAAATTCTTCATTAGTAAACTGTACCATACTACAGGGGCGGCGCCAGGGTATTTTCTTAGGGAGGGCGAAAGTTTATACTTTGAGGGCGCGAAGCCACCTAGCGGGGGGAGGGTTTGCAGGGGCGGATCTAGCTTTTTGCTAAGGGGGGGGGGGTTTGACCAATGACGATCCAGAGCATCGTCCATGAGCCGCGAAGCGGCGAATTTTTTTTCTATTTTGAACCCCCGTAAGCGATTTTTTCGCCTTTTTGTTCACTTTCGTCCACGAGCGGCGACATTTTTTTGCTATTTTGAACCCCCGTAAGCGATTTTTTCGCCTTTTTGTTCACTTTCGTCCACGAGCAGCGACTTTTTTTTGCTATTTTGAACCCCCGTAAGCGATTTTTTCGCCTTTTTGTTCACTTTCGTCCACGAGCGGCGACTTTTTTTGCTATTTTAAAACCAGGTAAGTGATTTTGTTTCACCTTTTTTTCACTTTCGTCCACGAGCCGCGAAGCGTTGATTTTTTTTTTGCTATTTTGAACCCCCGTAAGCGATTTTTTCACCTTTTTTCACTTTCGTCCACGAGCGGCGACTTTTTTTGGCTATTTAAAACCAGGTAAGTGATTTTGTTTCACCTTTTTTTCACTTTCGTCCACGAGCCGCGAAGCGTTGATTTTTTTTTGCTATTTTGAACCTCCGTAAGCGATTTTTTCACCTTTTTTCACTTTCGTCCACGAGCCGCGAAGCGGCGACTTTTTTGGCTATTTTAAACCCCCGTAAGTGATTTTGTTTCACCTTTTTTCACTTTCGTCCACGAGCCGCGAAGCGGCGAATTTTTTTTGCTATTTCGAACCCCCGTAAGTGATTTTTTGTCACTTTTTGTTCACTTTTTCCACTGATACATTTTCACTTGGCAGCCCAAGGGGAGGGGGGGGGGGGTTTTAAACCCCCTAACCCCCCCCCCCCCCCCCCCCCCGTAGATCCGCCACTGGTTTGGGAGGGGGGTATCCCCCCTCCTACACCAGGGAACTTTGGCAATTATAAACACCCGAGGTTGTGAAATATTATGTATGTGAGCGAGCGGAGCGAGCTTGAAAATCTTAGCCATTTCACAACGGAAAATTGCCATTATTTTGTATAAATATAATTGTATGGGTATATTCGTTTTTATTGCTTATGATATGGCGTTATGAAGGGTTATATATAAACAGGTTGTTAAATACAATGTATGCTACTATGTATCTGTCTTTCTTCCCCGCTTCCCTTTTATCTCTTTCTTTCTATTCCGCTTAAAAATTAGTATCCGTTCTTTTCCTCCAGTCTCCTCTCAATCGTTTTAACTCTCTCCTTGTTCTTACTTATATTCTGCTCTATACTTCTCCAACTCCTCCCTCTCCTTCACCACTGTTGTCAATTCGAGGACTTGTATAACTGAACGTTAGTATATTATTGCTGAAAAGCATTATAATAATGCTTTTTCATCATTTTGAATTTTATAATTATTGTAATAGTGTTAAATGTGCATCTGTTTTGTGCATAATTATAATATGTTTAAGATGTATGTGTATTTTTAATGTATACCGTATATGACTATTATTGTTATTGTACCAATGCACCATGATCATTGTTGGTCTTCGGACCTTTGTATCATGTCAATATTTTATACCTGTATACCGAAATAAATAGATAAATAGATGTTTATTGAGCCATACTATAGTTAGCATTGACAAACAAATAATATGTCACGCATAATTATCATAGTGCATTGTGCCCCATACAATAGTGTTCAAAGTTGGGGTTCGGTGCGAGCGAACAATATTTATAGCCTCTGTCATGGCGACCGAGAGATATCATTTTCAACTAAATCGGGAAACCCCCTTGTTTCGTATTCGCAATTTATGCACCCGGGACTTTTACCCACGTCAGTGACTGCTTTCCCTGGGCTGAAAATGTTTGAGCAACGTCATGAATATAGTATACAATTGTAAAGCACCCGTCTGACTATTTCCCAACATGTTTCACATCTTAATTTGTCCATAATATTGTTTTTTTTTATTTTAGCGGGGAAAAAACATTCGTACATATCCTAGAATTAATCAACATCATTTACATATCAACAAATATATCAAAGAGTAACACAGTTTACAAAATTCAGATTCAGTACAGTTAATAAGGCAAAGAACGACCAGCAAATGCTGACTTCAAAGAATAATTTCAGGATTATATATATCTTTAATTAATAATAATAATAATATACACCATTTATATAGCGCCTTTCACGATTGATAATCATCTCTAAGCGCTTCACAATATTATATTATTACTCCGGTCATAGCACACATAATTAATATGTCTTTGATTTTGTTTTCAAATTATTTCCTTACTCACTTTACTTTTCTTCGAGAAAAACTTCAAAAATCTTTCTTTTTATTTAAACTTTTTTCTGTCTCTGAATGAAATAAAGGATCCTAGATGCATTTTTGAAAGAGTATTATTTATCTTGTTTCCCCCCCCCCTTCTACCAACAATAATATCTTCATAATAAATGTTCACATTGCCAGTACCTATTTTAAAATTTAAACAAAACTTACTCATTTTTTTCTCAATTAACTTAGAGAATGAACATAAAAAAAAAAATTGATAGTTATTTTCAACACAATTACATTTCATACACAATGTTGATTTTGTCAATTTAAATCGAAAATGAATATTCATTAGACATAGTAAAGGGATCTAGTAACATTGTCCAAATCACCAAAACTTATTTGGAAATCTATGGTTCTCTCATACCTTGTTTTATCCGTATTATTAATTGAATCATGGAGCAGGTTTTGGTTTTTCAAATTTCTCTTTCGTTAAAAAGATATTTAAAGTTTTGCTTCAAATAAAAAACCAATATTAGCCAAATATCTTTACAGAAAGTTGAAATCATACAGAATATGAAAATTGAAGTTTCGGATTTGAATTGATAGTAAAATTCCAAGTTGTTAAGATAATAATATTCTGCTTCATATTGAAATGCCTCAATGCAGGGGCGTCGATCACGGGGGGATGGGGGGATATATCCCCCCCAATATTTGAGGTGGGGGCCATGGCCTGTATTATCATCACCCCCCCCCCCCCCCCAATATTTGGGAGGGTAAAAAAATAAAAATAAAGTATACTGGCGCATGTAATTGTGGAAGAGGCTACTATCGTATGTCTTATGTTAGAAAGTCCTTACTCATTCCTCCATAAGCAAAAGAAGTGCGATCCGCCCTTTGGTTTTCTGCAAACTTGATTTCATTAATTGTGTTTATCTATAACACGGTAACTCAGAAACAAGTTTATAAAACGTGAAATTGATGCCTTAGGTATGCTCAAGATTGCACAATTTCAAGCCTCAAAATGCAAAAGCTTCCTACCGTGGGAGGGGGGACACCCCCACCCAGGCGCGGATCTACGGGGGGGGGGGGGGGGGGGTGTGGGGGGTTTAGGGGGTTTAACCCCCCCCCCCCCCCCCCCCTTGGGCTGCCAAGTGAAAGTGTGATGTGCATAGACAAACGCCATCATGGGTTTAAACCCCCCCCCCCCCCCCCTTGGGCTGCCAAGTGAAAGTGTGATGTGCATAGAAAAACGCCATCATTGTGTCCAGACCCACACAGTATCCGTATCGTCATTGGGTCAACCCCCCCACCCCCCCCCCCCCCCCTTAGCAAAATAGCCCCCCAAATATCGCCTCGCCGCTACGCGGCTCGTGGACGATGCTCCGCATCGTCATTGGGTCAAACCCCCCCCCCCCCTTAGCAAAATAGCCCCAAAAAATCGCCTCGCCGCTTCGCGGCTCGTGGACGATGCTCCGCATCGTCATTGGGTAAAACCCCCTGATCATCCCCCCCAACCATGAGAAGAAATCGACGCCCCTCCCTCAATGACAACCAACTTTCATTTTATTGAAATAACTTTCTTTAATTATTGAAGTAATTAATTAATACAATAATTGTGAATAATAGTAGTTATCACAGATGCTTACAGTACTCACCACTTGAATAAACCAACGAAAAGCAAGAAGTCGATATTTTTTCGGGTGGGAGAGCAGATTTCATTTTAAAACAAGTGCTGTTATCCATTCCATAATGGCCGTCTGTCCTGTGCGCATATTCCGAAATTGGTTTGATTGTAGAATGTATTATTTACAAATGTAATATTGTGTCGAATTGATTGAGCATGCGCTTTGGACCATGGACCTATAGCAAAGACACTACAAGGGGAAGACTGGACACTTCGGGGATTTTGTGTAACGCTGAATGTTGTACATGGGGAAGGGCGCCCCCTAGCGTTGAGTAGGTAAACTTCTTGTCGTTTTCGCGCGTAGCCATTAAAAACACAATAGGGAACAATGGCGAGCAGGTCGAAAATAGCTGTATCTCCATTTTGGACGTCATCTGTTTTAGTGTGCATTGTGCGTGCAATATTATTGTTGTGCGTGCATTATTTGTGTATTTCTGCTGTACCGTGTCGCGTTAAAAAAAATGGATATCCCTTGTGAAATAAAATAAGAGTAACATGTTTATGATGTATGTTCACAGAGATTATTTTTTATGTATGACTGCATGATCCACCAATCAAAAACTCGCTTCAAGTGGCACCATCGATATTGGTATCACCATGGACCCTACTAGCTATAGGCAAAGACACTACAAGGGGAAGACTGGACACTGCGCCGGTTTTGTACAGCGATCAATGAAACGCTGAATTTCGTACATATTGTATTTATGTGTCGTACATGGGGAAGGGCGCCCCCTAGCGTTGAGTAGGTAAACTTCTTGTCGTTTTCGCGCGTAGCCATTGCAAACACAATAGGGAACAATGGCGAGCAGGTCGAAAATAGCTGTATCTCCATTTTGGAAAGAGGTGTACCTTTGAAACTTTGCATACAGATAGCATTCTGGTAGTTCTTTAAAATGATACCAAATTTGTTAGGAAAGGTTTTGTAGTTTTGAAACAAATTAAGAAAATGTTTGCAAAAAATCCCAAAATGTAACGGTGCCACCCTATTTGGGAGGCGAGTTCATGACACATGACCATTTATTGTTTGTTTGTTTGTTTATTTTATTTAATCACGGTATATACAATAATAAAATGCCCGCTTTCAGCTACAAGCTGTTTTTCAGCAGGGCCGTGAAACATAAGAATACAGAAATACATAAGATACATAAAATAATACAAAATATACATTACAAACAGGTTATTTAAGAGGGAAAAAAACAGAAAAAACAAATTTACAAAGATAGGGGTAATAATAATTTACAAATATTAATCAGAATGAACGAGGAAACCAAAAGGCATAAGTACATGAGTATAACAATCATTGAACAGCTAATATGCACATGAATTATAAATCTAGTATGGTTAGCGTCATTATTTCCTTTTTAAATATCTTAACGTCGTGTATAATTCGTAAATGAATAGGTAGAATGTTGAACAGTTTTGATGCATCATATAATGGGCTATTTCGAACAATTATGTATCCATGGTGAATGAAAACAGAATAAGATTAAGCTCCAAAACGTATTGTTCCATAAAATTTCAATACCAAGAAACTTTTTTGAAGAATTTTCAAATTATCAATTCTAAAATGTAACCCTTTGTACCACTTTTTATACTATTGATTGTGAAAATGACCATATATATATACTCCGCAAAAAAAGAAACTGGACACTTGTATAAGTTGAAATATTTCATACTAATGTACGATAAAGTGTACATGATCATATATCAAATTAAAGGGAATTTAGTCCTCTACATGCAGGGTATAACTTAAAGGTGTAATCGTTCATGCATGAAATGCCATGGTCAATTAACAATAGCAAGGTCTGTTTTCAAAAATAGCAAAACAATGAGGGACCACACCATTCGACTGAAATGATAGTAAGCGTTTCACTTAAAACAAGATGAGCGGGGCAACTAAATTATGACATTATTCAACTTTATTGTTATGAACAAACTCTGGAAATACAAATTTGTCAATAAAACAGGGCCAGGTTATGAGAGCATTATCATACTGGTCTGTATTAGAGGCATGAAGCTTGTCTATTTCATGTGTCCCCTGCAATTTTAACCATATTTACCTAGAGAAATGGCATGTTAAAGACTGCCCAACTGTTTGACCAAGGGTGACTTCAGGTTTCGAAGATCTTTGGACTACGGTAGAATCCTATTTATACCATTTTCATGCTGAAATAAGGGCACAAACTGTGGTTTTGACTAATAAAGCTTTGCCATGGAATTCCCCATTTTGTTACTTTTTGATTAAAATACCACCTATAACGTTCACAATTTGTCTTCATTTATACTCTTTATTGAGATGAAGATAGAAAAGGTCACATTTGTAATGAAAAAATATGCCATCTCATGAATATAGCGTTTAAGATTATGCTTATCAACATTTATATGGTTGCGTGGATGTTCCATTTTTGCTATTTTTGAAAACAGACCTTGGTGTGGTTACTTGACCGTGACAAGTCATGCATGAATGATTTCATCTGGATTTTATGCGAATATTGAAGAGGGTAATTTTATCTTTAATTTGATATACAATATCATATATTTTATCGTTAATGAATACGAAATATTTGGTCTCATACAAGTGTCCAGTTTCTTTTTTGGCGGAGTATAGTTAATCAACAGAACGTTTTATGAATCCTTGCCATTATATAATATAAATTAGCTTTGATATTTTAAAAAATTGTAGGTAACAAAGGCAGTTATTTAATTTAAGGTGTAATTAAAATTTAGATCAAACTGAGATCTCATTGCATCGTTTATTTTGTTGGTGTGTGTGTGTGTATATGTATGCGTGTTTGTATGTCTGTGCATTTGTGTGTGTGTGTTTGTATACATTTGTGTATGTATGTGTGATAGTATGTGTATGTGTTTGTATGTTTGTAGGCCTACATGTATGTATGTTGATGTGTCATGTGTTTGTGTGTGTATGTGTCTACAATAACATGACCAGTTTTCTGGCAGCTTTCCCACATGGAGATTTTAAATTCAGAACTAGAAATAGGCTGTGGCACACTAACTATTTAAAAAAAAACACCCAAAACAAAACAACAGATTTCTAGGGGACCCCATCCCCCCCCCCCCCCCCCCTCCAGCTGCCGTGCGGCCATACCCTTGCCTCCACCCAAATTCTAGCTGTGAGAGTGTAGGTCTACCCAGAGGGTTTTTTCCGGGGTGGGGGGTGGGAGGTTGGGGGAATGCAAATGAAAATGCGCGTTTGTGGGCACTGCATGTCCACCGAAGGGAAATTTCCCAAGTTAAGATTGAATGCAATTTCGCGAGAAACGATTCACATTTTGACAATATTTTTTTTTCTCTAAAAAATGCTAACAAAATTAGAGATAAATTATCTCTTTGAAAATTCTGAGGAAGGGGAGTGGGAATTGTCCTGCGCCCCCTCCCTCACCATATGTGCATATTAGCTGTTCAATGATTGTTATACTCATGTACTTATGCCTGTTGGTTTCCTCGTTCATTCTGATTAATATTTGTAAATTATTATTACTCCTATCTTTGTAAATTTGTTTTTTCTGTTTTTTTTTCTCTTAAATAACCTGTTTGTAATGTATATTTTGTATTATTTTATGTATCTTATGTATTTCTGTATTCTTATGTTTCACGGCCCTGCTGAAAAACAGCTTGTAGCTGAAAGCGGGCATTTTATTATTGTATATATACCGTGATTAAATAAAATAAACAAACAAACAAACAATAAATGGTCATGTGTCATGAACTCGCCTCCCAAATAGGGTGGCACCGTTACATTTTGGGATTTTTTGCAAACATTTTCTTAATTTGTTTCAAAACTACAAAACCTTTCCTAACAAATTTGGTATCATTTTAAAGAACTACCAGAATGCTATCTGTATGCAAAGTTTCAAAGGTACACCTCTTTCCAAAATGGAGATACAGCTATTTTCGACCTGCTCGCCATTGTTCCCTATTGTGTTTGCAATGGCTACGCGCGAAAACGACAAGAAGTTTACCTACTCAACGCTAGGGGGCGCCCTTCCCCATGTACGACATAAATACAATATGTACGAAATTCAGCGTTTCATTGATCGCTGTACAAAACCGGCGCAGTGTCCAGTCTTCCCCTTGTAGTGTCTTTGCCTATAGCTAGTAGGGTCCATGGTGATACCAATATCGATGGTGCCACTTGAAGCGAGTTTTTGATTGGTGGATCATGCAGTCATACATAAAAAATAATCTCTGTGAACATACATCATAAACATGTTACTCTACTCTTATTTTATTTCACAAGGGATATCCATTTTTTTTAACGCGACACGGTACAGCAGAAATACACAAATAATGCACGCACAACAATAATATTGCACGCACAATGCACACTAAAACAGATGACGTCTGTCCAAGGGGATTTCAAGCTACAAGCACAAAATTACGTTCAAGTGTTACAGTCATTGATTACTTCCATAGTTTCATGGATTAGTATAGACACTCAAACACGCATTATAGCATACCTGGCCCCGTGGGAAGTGAAGGCACACAACAGTAAAAAGTGCTGAAATTTACACTTGAAATAAACAGTGTCTTAGCGGCAAAATATGTTACTGTTACAAAAAATGAATATGCACAAATGTATGTGAAACTCACCCAAATGGTTCACATCTTTCCTGTTTTCAATAAAAAGGTCCAAAAGTTGTTGACATTTTTGGAATAATCTTTACCTGTCATTTTTGTCAGGAGCATGCGATCGACTTTTTATAATTTACCAAATTACGCCAACCAGAGTCGCCGATTTCGCTTGTTTTTCAACAACAAAATAAAGTCAGTGTCGTGATGATTGCGGGCGTGATTCAGTCAGACGACAGAGGAGCAAGAACAAAAATGGAACTCAAAGTCAAGATTTTTTGTGAGTATAACATAACATTTTGAAAAGCAAATGTTGTTGAGTAATTAATCAATTAAGTCACCACCCATTCATGGTGGTCAGTTATTTTCTTTGTTTGTTGTTTAATTTGCATGTTTCGTTAGAATACTGTACAATGTGGAGTAAAATAATTACCTGTATAATTATGTGGATTATACTAGTATAATCCATGATAGTTCATAAGATCCTAATAATATTCTGTAATCAAGTTTACAATGAAGAATTTCAAATAATATTCATGGAAAATTATTTTATAATTTTGAAGCTTAATTATTATGTTAATAATGGACATAATTATTTCTAAAGGGCTATTTGAATTTGTATTTTTGATGTTTTAAAGGATTCTACTAACATTTTCCAAAACCACAAAACTTCATTAGATGGTTCTCTCATACCTTGATGTTCGTATGAATTACCAATAGAAGCATAATGGAGCATGTTTTGGTTTTTAAAGATATTTACGATTGGAGTATTCAGATTTTCAGATATTCCGATTTCAGACGTTCAGACTGTCCTACAAATTCAGTGCAATGAGTTAGTAAATATCTCTTTGCATGTTTGCTCATTACTCCGCCATAACATATAACATCCATTTAAAGGGATAGTTGAGTTTTGGTATAGAGGGCGCTACACAAAATAATTTTGTTGTGAGATAATGAAAAACTGAGTGTCAAATTTGAAAGAGCATACAATTTTAATGACAGAATGACAGAAAATGTTATTTGATCAAAATCGGTTCAGAAACGGGTGAAATATCATAAATATATTTGTAATACTTGAGGGCCCCACAATTATTCGATAATTATGAACCAGCCGTAAAAAAAAATAATTAAAATGCTTCCTCTGTTTAAAATTTTACAAAAGAGGTTTTTGAATAAATTAGTTGTTGATTATCCCTCTATCTAATCACTATTTTAACAAGACATGCACATGCAACATATTTTATTTTAATTATGGTTGAAACCAGTTTAGAGAGCGCCCTCTAGAGTTTTAACGGCTCTTTTTGAGGCTTTTTATTTAGTCGCTCGTACTTTTGTATTCCTTTCGAGCATGTTGGAGTTATAACTATTAGTTGGTATTGTAATGGTGCAGGTTTTGGTTACTAAAATTCCGTTTGACCGAAACTGTATAAACTCAACTATCACGCAATACTCAAGAGGACAACCATTCATCACTTTTTGCGCATGACAACAATAATGAAGATCCTTTTGAATCATGATCAATATTTTATAAATTACTCGAGTAATTTCACTAAATAAATTGTAATTTGCGTGCCACGCCACGCCACGCCACTGTGAAACATAATACAAAATAGGAATAACTTTTAGTGATATACATAGTGATATACATCTAAATTACTTTTTGTGATCCGATATGTCCACTGAGTAATGTGTGCAAATTTTAAATTAAATTGATGTTATAATTATGGCCGAGTAATGAGCGAAAATACAAAGTGGTATTCACTAACTTATTGCACTGGCTTTGTACACGGTCACGACTATCCAGTGGATAGTTAAATATCTTAACACTTCTGCCCAAGCCCCAAGGGAAAGTCGAAAACCCGAAACCCGTCCCGTGCTTCTCGAACAAATGTATGAGAAAAACTGCTAGTGCTAGAGTTTTGGACAATGTTACTACATTTCTCTTGCTCCTTGTTGCTTATAATGGTAACAGAAAATGTGAAATAGATTTGGATTTTCTATGATTGATTTAATTGAAAGTCGTTCCGGGGCGTTTTTCGTTTGTACACAAATCAACGGGCAGTAGGTGATAAAACACACATCGTTGCATATGTTCACCTTTTCAATATCCAGATACACTATGTTCATTCCATATCAAATTAGCACACTATTTCAGACTTCAGTTATACATACTCAAATATCACTTTCGGAAAAACCTTAAAGTCATACCTGTAAAGTGTCCAAATCCACGAAAATTACTTGGAGCTTCCTCGTTTCTCTTCTACCGTGTTGTTTAGCTTATGGTAAGAGAAGAATAAAATAGGGTTTGATTTTTTCAAATGTCCCTTTAGTATGAAGATAATTATCATTGAAAATCATTATTTCTAAAGCGTTAATCAACGCAATTGAAAAAAAGTACAATTGTTGTAGCTAAACGCGTCCGCATTGCAGCACGCGTGGGAACATTCCGGAGATTGAACTTTGAACCCAGCGAGCACAAATTCCATGAATTCTGTACTACGTCTGAGCTGTAATCAAACACGGGTGCGAATATCTCAAACGGATCATTATTTACTGCGACAAATGTATGGCAGACCATCAGTATTCGGTGATAAAATATGAACTCAATATTCGTTTTTTTCACTAGGTAAACAGTGTTCGTTTTCTTTCAAACTTTCACAAATCTTTCAATTGTATTTTACAATTATATTGATATAGGATTGAAGTCTCAAATGTCATTTTGTGCAATATCTGACACTTTACAGGTATCACTTTAACTTTTAAACAAGATCGAAAAAGCAGGAAATACGATTTTTAGAACTGGTCAAACCAGTTTGTATCATTTCAGTTTTCCGTCTTATACCGTCTGCCGTTTGACGGTTTCGTTCACTTCACGAAATTAACTGTGCTAACAGTAACACAAGCTAGAAAAGCAATTGCAATACCCGTTTCTAATAGCCATCCATGTCCTCTATTTTAAACACGTTTATGTTTTCATCACATTAGATAGTTCTACAGACTATATACACGGATGTAAATGTGTCTTATTTGCCTATCATGTGCAATTCATTTGTGAAGAAAAAAAATTTGATTCACCGTGAGTAGCGTTACGAGTGTTTCGTTTGTGAACGAAGTAATTATTACGAATGTGGAAATAAAATTAACAATGAGCTAAACATATATACACACAGACAAATCTTCGTGAATTCTTTCTTGGATTTGTGGTGGCTCTAAAAAGAGCCGTTTGTTGGTAAGCTTTGCTGAAAAGAGCAAAATGCTTAACCGCCGAATCCGTAGAGGGTACGTCCCTGGCGCTTCAGGGCGTAGACGACGTCCATGGCGGTGACGGTCTTCCTCTTGGCGTGCTCGCAGTAGGTGACGGCATCACGGATGACGTTCTCAAGGAAGACCTTGAGGACTCCACGGGTCTCCTCGTAGATGAGACCACTGATACGCTTGACACCACCACGGCGGGCCAGACGGCGGATGGCGGGCTTGGTGATTCCCTGGATGTTATC
Source organism: Echinarachnius parma (assembly GCA_037951105.1). Taxonomy (NCBI): domain Eukaryota; kingdom Metazoa; phylum Echinodermata; class Echinoidea; order Clypeasteroida; family Echinarachniidae; genus Echinarachnius; species Echinarachnius parma. The sequence goes on along the minus strand of JBAMJV010003770.1, from coordinate 38,748 downwards.
ACGCAACACCTTGCGATGACGCTTTGCGCCTCCCTTTCCGAGTCCCTTTCCTCCTTTACCACGTCCAGACATGTTGATTTTGTTTGATGGTTGATTCAAACTGATATCGAAACTCCGCCAGTGCAGCTGTATTTATAGGCCCGGTGCGAACGCGGGTGACGGTTCCTTTGTCCGAAGGACCCAGTCAGCCGTCCCGCATTTCGACTTGCCGCCCAATCGCACGGTTGTAGCAAATCGGCTATGCGTGACGTCAGTTTCGTCTCCGAGCCCAGTTTGGCGATTCGTCCGTTACAATTATTGCAAAATAGTCCACTAAAATAAACTCCCAGTATGAATTTTGTATGTGGTTTCATATATTGATTATAAATATATTTAATAAAATCAAAGTTAGAATGATTATACGCGTTTTTACCGTTAAATATGTAACATAACCATGTGCACGAATCGTGTACCTACGTATAAGCCAGCTCCTAAAAACAGCTCATTATTATTCATGAGTGACGATCGCACTGCAACGATCGCGCACTATGTTTCGTAGAAGAGTTGGTGTAATTCCTCTAAAAATGTTACAATCACACACTATTTTGAGAAAAGTAATAACAATGTCCCATTTCAAAAATACGATAAAGCTATTGATATTAAAATCTTGGGAATAAACATATTATTATTTGAGAAATATAGCATTCTACAAAATCGTTTTTGACGAATCTTCGTATCTGCCCGCTCCGAACGCCAGCTCATTATTATTCATGAGCGCGGCGATCGTACTGAGTCGATCGCGCGCTATATGTTTCGTAGAAAAGTTGGTGTAATTGCTCTAAATTATATAAATACGCAATATTTTGAGAAAAGTATTAACCAATCACTGTTTTATGAATAAAATAGAGTCTAGTGATGTTAACATCTAGGACATAAACATATTATTTTTTGCTAAATATAGCATTTTACAAAATCGTTATTGACGAACAGGTGTAAATCGTCGCTAATGAATAATGCAGAAGCGAAACGTCATAGGTATTACGACCAATCATATGCGTGCCTTTGCGAACCAATCATAGGATGCGAGAGATCTGTATAAATACCGGCGCGGTAGCTTCAAAATTATCAGTTGGACAAAATTGACTAACTACGAAACAACAATGGCCCGTACCAAGCAGACCGCCCGCAAATCTACCGGAGGAAAGGCTCCTCGCAAGCAGCTGGCCACCAAGGCAGCTCGCAAGTCCGCCCCAGCCACCGGCGGAGTGAAGAAGCCCCATCGTTACAGGCCCGGAACCGTCGCTCTCCGTGAGATCCGTCGCTACCAGAAGAGCACCGAGCTCCTCATCCGCAAGCTCCCCTTCCAGCGTCTGGTCCGTGAGATCGCTCAGGACTTCAAGACCGAGCTCCGCTTCCAGAGCTCCGCCATCATGGCTCTTCAGGAGGCCAGCGAAGCCTACCTGGTCGGTCTCTTCGAGGACACCAACCTGTGCGCCATCCACGCCAAGCGTGTGACCATCATGCCCAAGGACATCCAGCTGGCCCGCCGCATCCGTGGAGAGCGTGCTTAGATTGTCTTTTTGACAGTTAACACAAAAACGGCTCTTTTAAGAGCCACCACAAATCCAAGAAAGAATTCAAGTGAAATACTCATCAGTACGTAATGAAAATAAAAGACCAGATACATTACAAAATTAATGAAAATTTCCAAAATATTGCCATAACAATTTGTACAAATTACAGACGTTGTTTGGTTAAATTTTGTTTATGAAGTAGATATGTATAATATATGCAGATATATTATTGATGTAGATAACTTATTCAGATTAGCTTGCTGTATTATTTATCAGCATGAGTGAGATCGACAGTCAGAAAGACGTTCAAAATATTACTCTATGACTATGGGGTGAAGATACAATTATTATAATAACTAGGATTATCAGAAAATGGGATAAGCATGTGAAATATATAAGGATAATTAACATTTTTTAAAGGGTTCACTACACTTGACGAAACCATTTTATTCCAAGGAAGGTATAATAATAATAGTATTGTCCGAGAAAATAATATTTTTAGAGGCAAAATGTTCGGGAAAACTTTTCCCGTGCTCACATGCCCCTTGGTGGGTTAATACATGGCTTTGGTGAATGAAAGACTTTACTCCACTTACAATCCTGTATTTATTGAAAGCTTAATTATCAGTTGGACAAAATTGACTAACTACGAAACAACAATGGCCCGTACCAAGCAGACCGCCCGCAAATCTACCGGAGGAAAGGCTCCTCGCAAGCAGCTGGCCACCAAGGCAGCTCGCAAGTCCGCCCCAGCCACCGGCGGAGTGAAGAAGCCCCATCGTTACAGGCCCGGAACCGTCGCTCTCCGTGAGATCCGTCGTTTGTTGTCTCGTTTTATACTTTTATTCTACGCACAAAAACAAACGAGTACAATTTTGGTAAGGCTGCGCTTTAGTAACCAAAACCTGCACAATAACATTACAAAACTAGAAGGCCGACAAAGTCAGCATACCCACGCCTCCCATTAGCCCTGTTCTACCCCTTCGTCGGCCTCAACCCTGTTTTGCTTACCGATGCATCCTAAAAACATAGTGATCAACCGTTGAACAGAACGAGTGTATGAACTGTATGTTTATCTTAAGCGTATAAGTTTAAATTGCATGTAAATTGTCCACTTGAGAGGATCATCACCATTGTTCTGGTCATTGGGCCAGGATGTGTGCATTAATGCCATTAATTATTATTTTGCGACTGCAACTGGCGAACTGCAGTGGGGCAATTCCACGGTAACGGAAGGACATTCAGACGCAATTTTCGAAATTCAATCAAATAATTCCAGGATCCTGTTTATGATTGATCATTGCAAATTACATTTCTGAGATTCTTGGAACACCTCTGATTTACTATTTTAAAAACATTTTTTTTTACATAACGTGTATTAAATATTGACACTAATGAGGCCGGTAACGGAAGGACAGCAAAACGGACATGGATTTTCATGTTCTTCAGTTATGATCGGATCTCTGTCAATTTTTGAAATTCAATCAAATAATTACAGGATCCTGTTTATGATTCATCATTGCAAATTACATTTCTGAGATTCTTGGTGGAACACCTGTGATTTACTATTTTAAAAACATTTTTTTTTTTATATAACGTGTATTAAAAATTGACACTAATGAGGCCGGTAACGGAAGGACAGCAAAACGGACATGGATTTTCATGTTCTTCAGTTATGATCGGATCTCTGTCAATTTTTGAAATTTAATCAAATAATTCCAGGATCCTGTTTATGATTCATCATTGCAAATTACATTTCTGAGATTCTTGGTGGAACACCTCTGATTTACTATTTTAAAAACATTTTTTTTACATTACGTGTATTAAATATTGACACTAATGAGGCCGGTAACGGAAGGACAGCAAAACGGACATGGATTTTCATGTTCTTCAGTTATGATCCGATCTCTGTCAATCTAAAAGGAATATCATGTTATATTGGCTCGTAATCCATTCCTTAATGTTCAAAGAGTATTACACTTATTTGAAAAAAATATGTCTTTTGGTATAATAATCACAAGAAGTTAAATACTTCACTGTTCGGTAATGTAAGGACAGAAGTTTGATTCATTAAAAATATACTTTAGGGCCCTCAAAATACTAAAATTACCACCTGAACACACATTGTGATATTCAATCATCCAATTTGGTACCTTAAAACTGAAAAATACCAGAAAGGAATGCAAAATATGAAGACAATCTAGAAATAGGGACTGTGTAGTCCCATGTGTCTAGGTTCATGTATTATGGTGTCCGTTTCTCCTATTAGGAGACACCCATAATTTTTGTAAATCATATAAAATAAAAGATATCAATCATGATTTATTCAAAAGTAATCCAGAAAAAATAAACAAGATCAGAAATAATCCTCATTTAATTTTTCCACTTTTGGCTCATTTGGCGTGGAATTGCCCAGTGCTAATCTTGGCAAGTGCAAGTTGTGTGAGTGAATTGGTATTGAAATTAAAACTAAAATGGTTTTCAAGAGCAGGAGATTATGATTCACACATATCTGGGAGATTTACATCAATCATTTGTAATATCATTCATTTTCGTTTTGACCCGGTTCTTTTTTATATTCTTTTATTCATGTTTTGCTCGAGCTGCAGACCGCAGTGTCACGGCGGGGACGCGCCGTGACGCCAGAGTTCCGGGCTGTTCTTTGTTTAGCAACATAACGCCACCGGCTAGCGAACGATGTTTCGAAGGGGAATAAAACGAAAACATATGATATACACAACCATACAACAACATTTTACCAAGTTAAGTTCTTGCTATATTCCTTGCATGTGTATCATGCCATAAAACCCACAATTATTAAAATCTTTGCACATTTAGACTTACTCCTTGCGTTTCGTCGTCAGAGTCATCCGCCATCAGAGCAAATATGCTCCCTGCATCATTTTTTATTGGAATGTCGAATTTCACTTCACAAATGAAGTAAAACACAAATTCAGAGGCCAAGACCAGGATCTTCCAAAAAAATTCCCGTCCAGAACATTGGTGATGATTGTCGAGACCTTTTTTTTTTCTTCAAATTCTGCCAGAATTATGCTAAAAAGAGTCAAATTATGCCAGAATTTTGCAAAAAAAGGCCAAATTATGCCAGGCATAATGCCAGATGCTAAAAGGGTCTAAATTATGCCAGAAAGCATAATTATGCCAGATCTGGCAACGTTGCTGAGAGTTGATGCACAGACGTACGTTGTATCGCATACAGCAGGCTAACCAGCGCGTTTTAGGCACGATTTGGTGAAAATGCCTAGGCCAGGGTGTAGGCCGCTTGCTTGCGGCGCGGCAGCCCCATGGCGAGGCAGTGTACAAAATTATTGACAACTAGAAGGCCGACAAAGTCAGCATACCCACGCCTCCCATTAGCCCTGTTCTACCCCTTCGTCGGCCTCAACCCTGTTTTGCTTACTGCAGGCTAACCAGTGCGTTTTAGGCACGATTTGGTGAAAATGCCTAGGCCAGGGTGTAGGCCGCTTGCTTGCGGCGCGGCAGCCCCATGGCGAGGCAGTGTACAAAATTATTGACAATGAGACTGCACACTGTTTTACTTTTGTATAATCAATCCATTTTCCCCTATTTTCCTGATTCTAACCAGTCTAGATGTATTCAATATGTAAAAATGAACATCTGTTCATCTTCACATTAGTGTCGGGTCAATAATAATTATTAAATAAATAAATGTATTTTTCGGAAACTTACCAATTTCTTGGCGCTTCAAAGTTCAGATCAGCGTGTTGCAATTCAATTCCGTTCCGTATTAATTAACCCGGAATCGAAAGTACCGTACCATAACATATGGTACCGTGCGCGCGATCGCGATGCACACCTGGACTAAACTTGTTAGTTGCTGCTCGATTGGATTCAGCGAGGTTACCGTACCGCGCCTATAACGTGCAGATATTATTTAGGCACACACGTGCATTAAATACATACTCAAACTTCAAGGTTGCACAGAATTTGCAGGGGTCAACCAATCATCACCAAAATCTAATCGATTATTCCATGTCACTATCCAAACATTCCCTGAAAATTTGGTGCAAATCCGTTCACCCGTTCTCTAGTTATCTTGTACACAAACAAACAAACAAACAAAAAAAAAAAAAAAAAAACAGACAAACAAACAAACATACGGAACCCTTTACATAACCCCCTGCCGATTTCATCGGCGTGGGTAATGAGACTGCACACTGTTTTACTTTTGTATAATCAATCCATTTTCCCCTATTTTCCTGATTCTAACCAGTCTAGATGTATTCAATATGTAACTAGAAGGCCGACAAAGTCAGCATACCCACGCCTCCCATTAGCCCTGTTCTACCCCTTCGTCGGCCTCAACCCTGTTTTGCTTACCGCAGGCTAACCAGCGCGTTTTAGGCACGATTTGGTGAAAATGCCTAGGCCAGGGTGTAGGCCGCTTGCTTGCGGCGCGGCAGCCCCATGGCGAGGCAGTGTACAAAATTATTGACAATGAGACTGCACACTGTTTTACTTTTGTATAATCAATCCATTTTCCCCTATTTTCCTGATTCTAACCAGTCTAGATGTATTCAATATGTAAAAATGAACATCTGTTCATCTTCACATTAGTGTCGGGTCAATAATAATTATTAAATAAATAAATGTATTTTTCGGAAACTTACCAATTTCTTGGCGCTTCAAAGTTCAGATCAGCGTGTTGCAATTCAATTCCGTTCCGTATTAATTAACCCGGAATCGAAAGTACCGTACCATAACATATGGTACCGTGCGCGCGATTGGATTCAGCGAGGTTACCGTACCGCGCCTATAACGTGCAGATATTATTTAGGCACACACGTGCATTAAATACATACTCAAACTTCAAGGTTCCACAGAATTTGCAGGGGTCAACCAATCATCACCAAAATCTAATCGATTCTTCCATGTCACTATCCAAACATTCCCTGAAAATTTGGTGCAAATCCGTTCACCCGTTCTCTAGTTATCTTGTACACAAACAAACAAACAAAAAAAAAAACAAAAAAAAAACAGACAAACAAACAAACATACGGAACCCTTTACATAACCCCCTGCCGATTTCATCGGCGTGGGTAAAAATGAACATCTGTTCATCTTCACATTAGTGTCGGGTCAATAATAATTATTAAATAAATAAATGTATTTTTCGGAAACTTACCAATTTCTTGGCGCTTCAAAGTTCAGATCAGCGTGTTGCAATTCAATTCCGTTCCGTATTAATTAACCCGGAATCGAAAGTACCGTACCATAACATATGGTACCGTGCGCGCGATCGCGATGCACACCTGGACTAAACTTGTTAGTTGCTGCTCGATTGGATTCAGCGAGGTTACCGTACCGCGCCTATAACGTGCAGATATTATTTAGGCACACACGTGCATTAAATACATACTCAAACTTCAAGGTTCCACAGAATTTGCAGGGGTCAACCAATCATCACCAAAATCTAATCGATTCTTCCATGTCACTATCCAAACATTCCCTGAAAATTTGTTGCAAATCCGTTCACCCGTTCTCTAGTTATCTTGTACACAAACAAACAAAAAAAAAAAAAAAAAACAGACAAACAAACAAACAAACAAACAAACAAACAAACAAACAAACATACGGAACCCTTTACATAACCCCCTGCCGATTTCATCGGCGTGGGTAATAATAGTTATAACTCCACCATGCTTGAAAGGTATAGAAAATTACAAACGACTATTAGTAAAAAAATAAAATTTATCATTAAAAAAGAGCCATTAAAACACAAGAGGCGCTCAAAAGTATTGGTTTCAACCCTTTTCATACAAAACTAGAAGGCCGACAAAGTCAGCATACCCACGCCTCCCATTAGCCCTGTTCTACCCCTTCGTCGGCCTCAACCCTGTTTTGCTTACCGATGCATCCTAAAAACATAGTGATCAACCGTTGAACAGAACGAGTGTATGAACTGTATGTTTATCTTAAGCGTATAAGTTTAAATTGCATGTAAATTGTCCACTTGAGAGGATCATCACCATTGTTCTGGTCATTGGGCCAGGATGTGTGCATTAATGCCATTAATTATTATTTTGCGACTGCAACTGGCGAACTGCAGTGGGGCAATTCCACGGTAACGGAAGGACATTCAGACGCAATTTTCGAAATTCAATCAAATAATTCCAGGATCCTGTTTATGATTGATCATTGCAAATTACATTTCTGAGATTCTTGGAACACCTCTGATTTACTATTTTAAAAACATTTTTTTTACATAACGTGTATTAAATATTGACACTAATGAGGCCGGTAACGGAAGGACAGCAAAACGGACATGGATTTTCATGTTCTTCAGTTATGATCGGATCTCTGTCAATTTTTGAAATTCAATCAAATAATTACAGGATCCTGTTTATGATTCATCATTGCAAATTACATTTCTGAGATTCTTGGTGGAACACCTCTGATTTACTATTTTAAAAACATTTTTTTATATAACGTGTATTAAAAATTGACACTAATGAGGCCGGTAACGGAAGGACAGCAAAACGGACATGGATTTTCATGTTCTTCAGTTATGATCGGATCTCTGCCAGAATTATGCTAAAAAGAGTCAAATTATGCCAGAATTTTGCAAAAAAAGGCCAAATTATGCCAGGCATAATGCCAGATGCTAAAAGGGTCTAAATTATGCCAGAAAGCATAATTATGCCAGATCTGGCAACGTTGCTGAGAGTTGATGCACAGACGTACGTTGTATCGCATACAGCAGGCTAACCAGCGCGTTTTAGGCACGATTTGGTGAAAATGCCTAGGCCAGGGTGTAGGCCGCTTGCTTGCGGCGCGGCAGCCCCATGGCGAGGCAGTGTACAAAATTATTGACAACTAGAAGGCCGACAAAGTCAGCATACCCACGCCTCCCATTAGCCCTGTTCTACCCCTTCGTCGGCCTCAACCCTGTTTTGCTTACCGATGCATCCTAAAAACATAGTGATCAACCGTTGAACAGAACGAGTGTATGAACTGTATGTTTATCTTAAGCGTATAAGTTTAAATTGCATGTAAATTGTCCACTTGAGAGGATCATCACCATTGTTCTGGTCATTGGGCCAGGATGTGTGCATTAATGCCATTAATTATTATTTTGCGACTGCAACTGGCGAACTGCAGTCCCAGGTAGCAAGCCAACGTTGGACCAACGTCGGAAACTTGCAAACTCGTTGGAACCCGTTGGACGTTGGACAATCTTGTTGGATCAACGTTGGACCAACATCGGTAACTCGCAGTGAAAAAGAAGTTGGACAATCTCGTTGGACCAACGTTGGACCAACATCGGTAACTCGCAGTGAAATGTACGTTGGACAATCTCGTTGGACCAACGTTGGATCAACATCATTAACTCGCAGTGAAATAGACGTTGGACAATTTCGTTGGACTAACGTTGGATCAACATCGGTAACTCGCAGTGAAAAAGACGTTGGACAATCTCGTTGGACCAACGTTGGACCAACATCGGTAACTCGCAGTGAAAAAGACGTTGGACAATCTTGTTGGACCAACATTGGACCAACATCGGTAACTCGCAGTGAAATGGACGTTGGACAATCTTGTTGGACCAACGTTGGATCAACATCGGTAACTCGCAGTGAAAAAGACGTTGGACAATCTCGTTGGACCAACGTTGGACCAACATCGGTAACTCGCAGTGAAAAAGACGTTGGACAATCTCGTTGGACCAACATTGGACCAACATCGGTAACTCGCAGTGAAATGGACGTTGGACAATCTTGTTGGACCAACGTTGGACCAACATCGGTAACTCGCAGTGAAAAAGACGTCGGACAATCTCGTTGGACCAACGTTGGACCAACATCGGTAACTCGCAGTGAAATGGACGTTGTACAATCTTGTTGGACCAACGTTGGACCAACATCGGTAACTCGCAGTGAAGAAGACGTCGGACAATCTCGTTGGACCAACGTTGGACCAACATCGGTAACTCGCAGTGAAATGGACGTTGGACAATCTCGTTGGACCAACGGTGGACCAACATCGGTAACTCGCAGTGAAATTGACGTTGGACAATCTCGTTGGAGCAACGCTGGACCAACATCGGTAACTCGCAGTGAAAAAGACGTTGGACAATCTTGTTGGACCAACGTTGGATCAACATCGGTACCTCGCAGTGAAAAAGACGTTGGACAATCTCGTTGGACCAACGTTGGATCAACATCGGTAATTCGCAGTGAAAAAGACGTTGGACAATCTCGTTAGACCAACAGTAATGAGCGGACTCAAGTAGAATTACAATCATAAATAGAAGTGCGCCATCCCCGGTGAATTACCATATAGGATCGATATGTATATTATCGGGTGTCAAGAGACCATGTATGAGTTGGGCCATCGATCTACAAGCAGTTAATAAAGTAAGCTTTCAACTATACTCGTGTGCCTACTTGTATTATATTACAACATGGTGTCTGAAGTGAAAGTGACTGTATGTCTGATTCGATTCGCCATGACCTGTGTTGTAGAAACGCTAATTTGAATCCATTTTGGGAGGCGAGCTTCACGGTTGATGTGTGACCGGATATACCATCCAGAAAACGCTTTATTGAGAACTGTACTGTTCGTTATCAACGGTGCATAGCTAGTACGAAGAAAGAGCTCCAGAAGAGGCAGAAGCGATACTATGATCAGGGTGCCAAGTCGCTGCCGGTGTTGAAGTCTGGAGAACGTGTGTACTACCAAGTGGGAAAAGAATGGAAACCTGGCGTAGTGACAACTCAAGATTCAACGCCCCGCTCGTACCACATCCAGAGTGAGAAAGGTGGGCGGTATCGCCGGAACAGACATCATCTAAAGAAGCGTCGCGCACCTGAAGGTAACATCCATGTTCCAGTAAACGAGGAAACGGAGTTCCCAGAAGCGTGCTGGAGTGAGGTGAAGCCGCCCTCGCAAGAACGTGACAGGCGCTACCCACTTCGACGTCTACTCTCAGACCCCCGGATAGATTAGATTTGTGATAGAGATGAATACCATTTAGGGCAGAATAATCCCTTGGTATCATCTAGGCGTTGGGTAGTCCACCCTGGCACTAGCACGTTAAACCATTTTGCATAAGGTAAATGTCGGTCTTACATAGGGGATGACAACCGTACGAAAGGGGCAGAATAATCCCCTGGTTCCATCTTCTGGGTGTCGGGTAGTCTACCCTGACACTCAAGTTTGTAATTTACCAGTATTTATTATTGTTATGCCAGAGTTACACATGGCATTTCGCCTGTACTTGTATTATATTACAACACCAACGATGGATCAACATCGGTAACTCAAAGTGAAATGGAGGTTGGACAATCTCGTTAGAGCAACGTTGGATCGACATCGGTAACCCACAGTGAAACGTTCGTTAATCCAACGAGAATCCAACATTTCACATCTGTTGTTCACTACATGTAGCTGTTATGTTAGAAAAGGTAATTTTTTTACTCGTAGCACAGGTGGTCAAAACCCCCTTGCATAATAAAAGGATTTAAAATTAGCTGCTGAAAGCAGGATGTATGCCATCGTTGGATCAACGTTGGTTCAACGTTGGATGAACGTTGGTTATTATTCATGAATATTCATGAGTGGTTATCATTGACTGCAAAAAGCATTAATAATCATGTTATTTGATTGTTCAGAATGAATCCAATGTTATTATTTACTCATTATTTGAAATATATGTTAGTTATTTATCTACAAAAACATTCTAAAGGTTTGTTTCCATGATGTATTTGTGTAAATTCTTAAAACTTTATCCAAACATTCAACTTTATCGAAATACCAACCATCAAACAAATATTAACACAGAAGCTAGGTTATATAAAGCTGAGTGGATGATGTAGATGTAGTGAGTGTAGGAATAGGAATAGGACTATATGGATAGGAATAGGACTAGGAATAGGGTTAGGGTTAGTCTTAGGTAAAGGGAAAACTAGGATAGGATGTTCTAGATATCACCAATAGGCGTGTCATATGAATATTAATTTAATTTTTTTAGTACGGTGAGACGTTGGTCCAATGTTGGACCAACGTTGGACCAACGTTGGATCAACGTTGGACCAACGTTGGAGAAATGTTGGTGAATTACGCTGGACCAACGTTGGATGCTTGTTGGAGACATGTTGGATGCTTGTTGGAGACATGTTGGATGCTTGTTGGATGAGTGTTGGAGACATGTTGGATGCTTGTTGGAAATATGGTGGATGCTTGTTGGACACATGTTGCTTTGACGTTGGATCAACGTTTGCGTACGCCCAACCAACGCTGCTCCAACGTTGGCGAATACAAAATACCAACCTTGGATCAACGTTGGAAAAGCGTTGGTCCAACGTTGACAAATGACAACTTTCCAACGATGGACCAACGTTGATCCAACGTTGGTATTTTGTTTTCGCCAACGTTGGAGCAGCGTTGTTTGGGCGTACGCAAGCAACGTTGGTCCAACGTTGCCGGACAACGTTGGACCAACGTTGCCGAAAAAATTGGACAACGTTGGTCCAACGTTGGACCAACGTTGGCTTGCTACCTGGGGTGGGGCAATTCCACGGTAACGGAAGGACATTCAGACGCAATTTTCGAAATTCAATCAAATAATTCCAGGATCCTGTTTATGATTGATCATTGCAAATTACATTTCTGAGATTCTTGGAACACCTCTGATTTACTATTTTAAAAACATTTTTTTTTACATAACGTGTATTAAATATTGACACTAATGAGGCCGGTAACGGAAGGACAGCAAAACGGACATGGATTTTCATGTTCTTCAGTTATGATCGGATCTCTGTCAATTTTTGAAATTCAATCAAATAATTACAGGATCCTGTTTATGATTCATCATTGCAAATTACATTTCTGAGATTCTTGGTGGAACACCTCTGATTTACTATTTTAAAAACATTTTTTTTTTAATATAACGTGTATTAAAAATTGACACTAATGAGGCCGGTAACGGAAGGACAGCAAAACGGACATGGATTTTCATGTTCTTCAGTTATGATCGGATCTCTGTCAATTTTTGAAATTTAATCAAATAATTCCAGGATCCTGTTTATGATTCATCATTGCAAATTACATTTCTGAGATTCTTGGTGGAACACCTCTGATTTACTATTTTAAAACCAGAATTTTGCAAAAAAAGGCCAAATTATGCCAGGCATAATGCCAGATGCTAAAAGGGTCTAAATTATGCCAGAAAGCATAATTATGCCAGATCTGGCAACGTTGCTGAGAGTTGATGCACAGACGTACGTTGTATCGCATACAGCAGGCTAACCAGCGCGTTTTAGGCACGATTTGGTGAAAATGCCTAGGCCAGGGTGTAGGCCGCTTGCTTGCGGCGCGGCAGCCCCATGGCGAGGCAGTGTACAAAATTATTGACAATGAGACTGCACACTGTTTTACTTTTGTATAATCAATCCATTTTCCCCTATTTTCCTGATTCTAACCAGTCTAGATGTATTCAATATGTAAAAATGAACATCTGTTCATCTTCACATTAGTGTCGGGTCAATAATAATTATTAAATAAATAAATGTATTTTTCGGAAACTTACCAATTTCTTGGCGCTTCAAAGTTCAGATCAGCGTGTTGCAATTCAATTCCGTTCCGTATTAATTAACCCGGAATCGAAAGTACCGTACCATAACATATGGTACCGTGCGCGCGATCGCGATGCACACCTGGACTAAACTTGTTAGTTGCTGCTCGATTGGATTCAGCGAGGTTACCGTACCGCGCCTATAACGTGCAGATATTATTTAGGCACACACGTGCATTAAATACATACTCAAACTTCAAGGTTCCACAGAATTTGCAGGGGTCAACCAATCATCACCAAAATCTAATCGATTCTTCCATGTCACTATCCAAACATTCCCTGAAAATTTGGTGCAAATCCGTTCACCCGTTCTCTAGTTATCTTGTACACAAACAAAAAAAAAACAAAAAAAAAAACAGACAAACAAACAAACAAACAAACAAACAAACAAACAAACAAACATACGGAACCCTTTACATAACCCCCTGCCGATTTCATCGGCGTGGGTAATTATGCATGACTTATTGTGATGTTTTTTAATTTTTAATAATGATTAAATAGAGAGATCATCAACAAATATTTAAAACCCTCTTTTGAACATTTTCGAAAAAGTGTAAGCATTTTTACAATTTTGTTTAGAAATCATCGAATAAAATTAATCTGGGCCCCAGATTTATTCCGATCGGATATATTTATTGATATTCCAGCCGTTTCTGAACCGATTTTGATCAATTAAAGTTGATTCTGCCATTAGAATTGTTTTCTCTTTCAAATTTTACACTCAGTTTTTCATTACCTCACAAAAAAATTATTTCGTGCAGCGCCCTCTATACCAAAACTGAACTACCCCTTTAACAATACATATGAACTAAAACAATATTGAGTAGGCCTACATGTATTTTTGAATTCTCTCTAGCTTTCAATCGATCAGCAAAAACAGATTCGAAATTCCAATTTCATTCTCTTCTTTTCCATTTGATGTGGGTATTATGTCGGAATATTGAATTATTTCACTTGATACGACATTTGTTGTTGTTATATTTTGTCTTTTTCATTTCCTTTTGTAAATTTATACATGTGCGTGTGTTTTTCTCGTTTAAATAAAAATAAATTATAACGAAAATTATGTTCAGTCATTGTGTTTTAATTATGTATACATGATATACATATTCCTGTTTACAATATATAATTATGTTCAATGTATACATTTATTTGCAGATACGTTGTGCATTTACAACGCTGAATCCTGAGTGCACAAACATACTCACACATACAATTCACACAAACGTACGCAAAATGTAGGTTAGTTTGAACTTGTAATTTTAATTCATCTATAGACCCGAGCTTATATTGATGAAACCATACTAACCCTCGTTGGTTCTAAATAAGACCATCTGTTGTTTGCTAAGCCTTAGTCCAACAAAGGCCTGTACTTACTATAGATATTATACGTTTCCTCTGTCAACTTCCTAAATTTCGCGCCCAAATTCGTGGTATTCGCGCCCAATACCATGTATTACTATTAGCGTGGTTTCATGGGCACAGAACGGGCGCCCAGAACCGCAAGTCTATTCATCTAATTACCCACGCCGATGAAATCGGCAGGGGGTTATGTAAAGGGTTCCGTATGTTTGTTTGTTTGTTTGTTTGTTTGTTTGTTTGTTGTTTGTTTGTTTGTCTGTTTTTTTTTTTTTTTTTTGTTTGTTTGTGTACAAGATAACTAGAGAACGGGTGAACGGATTTGCACCAAATTTTCAGGGAATGTTTGGATAGTGACATGGAAGAATCGATTAGATTTTGGTGATGATTGGTTGACCCCTGCAAATTCTGTGGAACCTTGAAGTTTGAGTATGTATTTAATGCACGTGTGTGCCTAAATAATATCTGCACGTTATAGGCGCGGTACGGTAACCTCGCTGAATCCAATCGAGCAGCAACTAACAAGTTTAGTCCAGGTGTGCATCGCGATCGCGCGCACGGTACCATATGTTATGGTATACGGTACTTTCGATTCCGGGTTAATTAATACGGAACGGAATTGAATTGCAACACGCTGATCTGAACTTTGAAGCGCCAAGAAATTGGTAAGTTTCCGAAAAATACATTTATTTATTTAATAATTATTATTGACCCGACACTAATGTGAAGATGAACAGATGTTCATTTTTACATATTGAATACATCTAGACTGGTTAGAATCAGGAAAATAGGGGAAAATGGATTGATTATACAAAAGTAAAACAGTGTGCAGTCTCATTGTCAATAATTTTGTACACTGCCTCGCCATGGGGCTGCCGCGCCGCAAGCAAGCGGCCTACACCCTGGCCTAGGCATTTTCACCAAATCGTGCCTAAAACGCGCTGGTTAGCCTGCTGTATGCGATACAACGTACGTCTGTGCATCAACTCTCAGCAACGTTGCCAGATCTGGCATAATTATGCTTTCTGGCATAATTTAGACCCTTTTAGCATCTGGCATTATGCCTGGCATAATTTGGCCTTTTTTTGCAAAATTCTGGCATAATTTGACTCTTTTTAGCATAATTCTGGCAGAATTTGAAGAAAAAAAAAAGGTCTCGACAATCATCACCAATGTTCTGGACGGGAATTTTTTTGGAAGTTCCTGGTCTTGGCCTCTGAATTTGTGTAAAAATCCTGGTCTTGCCTCAAAAATGTGGGACTGGACCTGGTCTTGGTCTCAAAATCGGCGATCAGCCCTAGCCTCGGCTGCCTTAATTGAAAAAAATTCTACGACTACCCCCCCCCCCCCCCCCCCGCTTACACAGGATTTTCCCAACCAATCGGTCCTGGTCTAGGCCTCGAAAGTTTGCGACAGGACCTGGTCTCGGCTTCCAAAATTTTCTACGACTACCCCCCCCCCCCCCCCCCCCGCGTACAGGATTTTTCTCAAACAATGGGTCCTGGTCTAGGCCTGAAAATTTCCTGGTCTCGGTCTAAAAAATTACTCTCGGCTACAAAAGAGGGTTTGGCACAATTTTAGCCGATTTAGCAGAATTTTCGCTGCTCCTCTAGCATAATTGTATTTTTTTCACTGGCAACACTGACTGACTCTGTGATATCGATCTCGCTACTAATGACAAGTCCAAGGCCAAGCCAAGGGCGAGCCAGGTGGTGGTCGATCTCGATGAGGACTAGGACCACGACGATCTAGGCCTAGGGACTATAGGCTTATATAGTTAGATGATTAGATCAATACACTCATTCTATAGGCACCCTTTGGTGAAATTGCCTAGGCCAGGGTGTAAAACGGAAACGCGCGTCCAGGGCCTGAGCTCCAATGTCGGCCATCTTCGAAGAAACAAAACAACGAGCGCCCCGCGCGCGGTGATCGCAAACTTAGTGTATATCACCCCTGCAAGTCAAGGGGCTTACTGCGTAAGCCCCATCTCACTGCAGTTCGCCAGTTGCAGTCGCAAAATAATAATTAATGGCATTAATGCACACATCCTGGCCCAATGACCAGAACAATGGTGATGATCCTCTCAAGTGGACAATTTACATGCAATTTAAACTTATACGCTTAAGATAAACATACAGTTCATACACTCGTTCTGTTCAACGGTTGATCACTATGTTTTTAGGATGCATCGGTAAGCAAAACAGGGTTGAGGCCGACGAAGGGGTAGAACAGGGCTAATGGGAGGCGTGGGTATGCTGACTTTGTCGGCCTTCTAGTTAGATGAATGTGGTGATTAAGTTATAATGCTGGCGTTTTACAACTTACCTACTGGAAGGGGGAGATTTGCTCTGAAACACGAGGGGGTAATATTGAACACTGGATACAGAAAGTAATTATCAGCCCTCAGGGGCGTCGATCCTGGGGGGGCAGGGGGGGGGGCGGTCGCCCCCCCCCCCCCAATGAAAATATTGGGGGCGAACATATCATTTCGCCCCCCCAATAATTCCGAAAATGAGGAAGAAAAAAATCGAGTGATATAATGCCAAAGAGGGGAAAGACACATTTATCAATAATTAATCTTCAAAATAGCCGTTTTTTAGTTTGAAAAGGACTGTAAATCTCTTTTTTGCCGCGCGCTTCGCGCGCATACAGTTTCTCATATTGCAAGTTTCATTTTGGTTGCGGGAACTCACCTTTCGAAATGTGTTGGGCAGTGTAATTTCTCAAACGCACACCTCAAACGAAGTTTATTAAACCCTCATCTATAGATAGCACACCGTCACAGAAAATAATAATCTGAAATATATCTTTCAGTCAATTCGGTCAATATATATGCGCTGAACGCAAATCAAATTGGAATATTATGTCCCCCCACATTTGAAAGTAGAGGAGATTGTCCCCCTCCCTTTGTCATTATGTATGTTTGGTTCCATACTTATATACTTCATATTACGTGAAATTTCTGTCTCAGGTGTGCACCAAATCGCACAATTTCACGCCCAAAAATACAAAAGCTCCCTACTGTGGGAGGGGGACACCCCCTCCCACACCCTCCCCCGCTCGGTCGCTTCGCTTCCTCGCAATGTCTCTCCTCCACTTTTGAGAAGTTGTTGACGCCCTTGCTTAGGTGTATGGGAGCCCAATGCCCTAGACTATATCGATGGCTCTACAGTATACAGGATCACGTGAATCCATCTCATGCAAGGCTCAATCTTTTCCTCGCTTCGCCTTTAAAAATACGTTACGAGTAGGTTCACTATTTTATACAATTTTAACACCCATGATAGGAGTTGCACATGTCTGAAATCTAAAAGCTTCCGGGGGCTCCGCCCCCTGGACCCCCATTATTGTCCCCAAATGTGGTTGCCCCCTAAAGTCAGGTCTTCGAGCCATCAAGACACTTTCATTGAGCGCATAATAAAACTTCCGGGCATGCCAATGTGGGGCTTTTAGCTCTCTCAGTGGTCACTCTGGAAAAATTTTCAAATTTCGCCCCCCCAATCGCAAAAACGGATCGACGCCCCTGTCAGCCCTATTCATTGATTAGATTTATTGATTTTGCATTTAGTTTCTCTGGTGGGGCGTAAACATACATGTTGTACCCACTGACCTCTCAGTGGCTTTACCCTAGTCAGAAATAACTAACTCTACATGGGCTTTTCTTTAAAGGGATCTAGTATAATAACATTGTCCAAATAATCCACAAAACTTACTCGTGGTTCTCTCATACCTTGTTGTATTCGTCTTACCAATATAAGCATGGAACATGCTTTTTTTTAAATCGAATTTCCATTACGTAAATAAATATATTTACCATTGAAGTGTTCGAATTTGTAATTATCCGATGGAAAGTTACAACTGTGTACAAAGCCGGTGCAATGAGTCGGCGTTTCGGCGAATATCACTTTGCATTTTCGCTCACTTCTCTGCCATATATATATAACATCCATTTCACACATTACTAGTGGACACATCAGATCACGAACGTACACATTTTATAACCCTTTCCTCAAAACATTCGTCACTCTTTGCACATGTCAACAAAGTATCCCTAATTAGAAACATTTGGTCTTATACTACCATAAATGGAGCGGTACACCGTCGGAATAGAGACTGATTTTTCGGTCTAGCATTACCCTATCCTAGCTAATAAATTGTCGCTTGTAGCTACACCCATTTCATGTACTATGACAATTTGATTTCAGAGGTTTAGGATTATGGCTAATTGCTGGGAATATAACAGGGTTAGGTATAAACTCTAGGGTTGGGGTTCCATACTCTCCCCCGACGATATACATGTACTAGTACTAAGAGGGTTCACACAAGCAAGAGACAACCCACCAGTAACCAACAACAATTTATAACACCATCAACTGCAATAACATAACACAGAAACACCAACTGACCCCACCTAACCAACATCAATAAACAACAACAGACTCATGAACTAACCATCAACAATCACATCATAAACATCAATAAACAACAGTATAAATATCATCATCCCACCACTAACCAGCAACAATCCCATCATCAACATCAATAAACAACAACAGAAACACCAACTAACAACCACTAACCAACAACAATCACACGATCAACTGCGATAATATAACTGAGAAACACCAACTGACCACCACGGCCACTAACCAATAATCACACCATTAACTGCCATAACATAACAGCAGAATTAACCAACAATATTATCAACTGCACTAACAAACATATACATCAACAGCCCACCACTAACTAGCAACAATCACATCATCAACATCAATAAACAACAGAAACATCAACATCCCACCACTAACCAGCAACAATCCCATCATCAACATCAATAAACAACAGATACATCAACAGCCCACCACTAACCAGCAACAACCACATCATCAACATCAATAAACAACATAAACATCAACAGCCCACCACTAACCAGCAACAACCACATCATCAACATCAATAAACAACATAAACATCAACAGCCCACAACTTACCAGCAACAACCACATCATCAACATCAATAAACAACAGAAACATCAACAGCCCACCACTTACCAGCAACAATCACATCAACATCAATAAACAACAGAAACATCAACAGCCCACCACTTACCACCAACAATCCCATCATCAACATCAATAAACAACAGAAACATCAACAGCCCACCACTAACCAGCAACAACCACATCATCAACATCAATAAACAACAGATACATCAACAGCCCACCACTAACCAGCAACAACCACATCATCAACATCAATAAACAACAGATACATCAACAGCCCACCACTAACCAGCAACAATCACATCATCAACACCAATGAACAACAGATACATCAACAGCCCACCACTAACCAGCAACAATCACATCATCAACATCAATAAACAACAGACACATCAACAGCCCACCACTAACCAGCAACAATCCCATCATCAACATCAATAAACAACAGATACATCAACAGCCCACCACTAACCAGCAACAACCACATCATCAACATCAATAAACAACAGAAACATCAACAGCCCACCACTAACCAGCAACAACCACATCATCAACATCAATAAACAACAGATACATCAACAGCCCACCACTAACCAGCAACAATCACATCATCAACACCAATGAACAACAGATACATCAACAGCCCACCACTAACCAGCAACAATCACATCATCAACATCAATACACAACAGACACATCAACAGCCCACCACTAACCAGCAACAATCCCATCATCAACATCAATAAACAACAGATACATCAACAGCCCACCACTAACCAGCAACAACCACATCATCAACATCAATAAACAACAGAAACATCAACAGCCCACCACTAACCAGCAACAATCCCATCATCAACACCAATGAACAACAGAAACATCAACAGCCCACCACTAACCAGCAACAATCCCATCATCAACATCAATACACAACAGATACATCAACAGCCCACCACTAACCAGCAACAATCCCATCATCAACACCAATGAACAACAGATACATCAACAGCCCACCACTAACCAGCAACAATCCCATCATCAACATCAATACACAACAGATACATCAACAGCCCACCACTAACCAGCAACAATCCCATCATCAACATCAATAAACAACAGATACATCAACAGCCCACCACTAACCAGCAACAATCACATAAACAGAAACATCAACAGCCCACCACTTACCAGCAACAACCACATCATCAACATCAATACACAACAGATACATCAACAGCCCACCACTAACCAGCAACAATCCCATCATCAACATCAATACACAACAGATACATCAACAGCCCACCACTAACCAGCAACAATCCCATCATCAACATCAATACACAACAGATACATCAACAGCCCACCACTAACCAGCAACAATCACATCATCAACATCAATAAACAACAGATACATCAACAGCCCACCACTAACCAGCAACAACCACATCATCAACATCAATAAACAACAGATACATCAACAGCCCACCACTAACCAGCAACAATCACATCATCAACACCAATGAACAACAGATACATCAACAGCCCACCACTAACCAGCAACAATCACATCATCAACATCAATAAACAACAGATACATCAACAGCCCACCACTAACCAGCAACAATCCCATAAACAGAAACATCAACAGCCCACCACTAACCAGCAACAATCACATCATCAACATCAATACACAACAGATACATCAACAGCCCACCACTAACCAGCAACAATCCCATCATCAACATCAATACACAACAGATACATCAACAGCCCACCACTAACCAGCAACAATCACATCATCAACATCAATAAACAACAGATACATCAACAGCCCACCACTAACCAGCAACAACCACATCATCAACACCAATGAACAACAGATACATCAACAGCCCACCACTAACCAGCAACAACCACATCATCAACATCAATACACAACATATACATCAACAGCCCACCACTTACCAGCAACAACCACATCATCAACATCAATAAACAACAGATACATCAACAGCCCACCACTAACCAGCAACAATCCCATCATCAACATCAATAAACAACAGAAACATCAACAGCCCACCACTAACCAGCAACAATCACATAAACAGAAACATCAACAGCCCACCACTTACCAGCAACAACCACATCATCAACATCAATAAACAACAGAAACATCAACAGCCCACCACTAACTAGCACCAATCACATCATCAACATCAATAAACAACATAAACATCAACAGCCCACCACTAACCAGCAACAATCACATAAACAGAAACATCAACAGCCCACCACTTACCAGCAACAACCACATCATCAACATCAATAAACAACAGAAACATCAACAGCCCACCACTAACTAGCACCAATCACATCATCAACATCAATAAACAACAGAAACATCAACAGCCCACCACTAACCAGCAACAATCACATCATCAACATCAATAAACAACATAAACATCAACAGCCCACCACTAACCAGCAACAATCACATAAACAGAAACATCAACAGCCCACCACTTACCAGCAACAACCACATCATCAACATCAATAAACAACAGAAACATCAACAGCCCACCACTAACTAGCACCAATCACATCATCAACATCAATACACAACAGATACATCAACAGCCCATCACTAACCAGCAACAACCACATCATCAACATCAATAAACAACAGAAACATCAACAGCCCACCACTTACCAGCAACAACCCCATCATCAACATCAATAAACAACAGATACATCAACAGCCCACCACTTACCAGCAACAACCCCATCATCAACATCAATAAACAACAGATACATCAACAGCCCACCACTAACCAGCAACAACCACATCATCAACATCAATACACAACAGATACATCAACAGCCCATCACTAACCAGCAACAATCACATCATCAACATCAATAAACAACAGATACATCAACAGCCCACCACTTACCAACAACAACCACATCATCAACATCAATAAACAACAGATACATCAACAGCCCACCACTAACCAGCAACAACCACATCATCAACATCAATAAACAACAGAACCATCAACAGCCCACCACTAACCAGCAACAACCACATCATCAACATCAATAAACAACATAAACATCAACAGCCCACCACTAACCAGCAACAATCACATCATCAACACCAATGAACAACAGAAACATCAACAGCCCACCACTAACCAGCAACAATCACATCATCAACATCAATAAACAACAGACACATCAACAGCCCACCACTAACCAGCAACAATCCCATCATCAACATCAATAAACAACAGAAACATCAACAGCCCACCACTAACCAGCAACAATCACCGCAAATCGCAAGACAACATAATCATGATCAACCAACTGACAACCAAATCAACCACATTACATTGTACTAGCTAGAAAACGGCTATTGCATCCAATACAAAAAATTGTAATAACCACAACTCACAACTTAAATTGCTCTTTCAAAGCGACAATTTTAGTCACCGATTTATTTACACATGACTATGTACATAGTAGCTGTTCAACTCAAGTTGAAACAGCATATTAATATATATACCAATATTAACACAATGTGACTGTAGCACCACTATCACAGCAGTAAGTGTTACTTTGTGATTAATATATTCATAGGAAACACTTACATTTTCAAGTGACAACAAAGTAAAATATTGAGTATCACACATACAAGATGAAGTTCACTTTACCAGTAGTTAACTTCGTGAAGGTAATCATGAGCACACTGTGGATGATTATATATATTTCCCATTTTCAGAAGCAAAACTTTGGAAGGAATATCATGACGATGATATGAGAATGAATGTATTTTTATCATAATGTAGTATTATAGCACATTATGATTATTATGATGAAAATATATAGCAGTCGGGGTATAAAGTATTGCATCATTCTGGATAGAATTGCTTCGTGTCACAGAAACGTATACCTCCATGCACTAGCTAGAGATTTTTCATCTTTGGTACTTAAGGAACAATGAAGTATGGTCTTTTAATAGAATTTGGTAGGATCAGAAATATTTGCACAATCGCAATGTTTAACTGAAGTTATAACGATAACGCATGCTCCACATTATTTCAGCAATGGAAACATTGCCAATCTATGTAATCTAAACACATGACTTGTGGATATATGCACATCAAATTGAAGAATGAACAATATGTTTCTGGTCTTGTAATAACAAGATAGAAAACCCTGAATATGATGACAGAATATATACACCTTTTGAGGCAAAAAAGCTAGTAATTTTTTGGTTAATACATTTGTGCTTGGAAATCATGAATATCACAATATAATATCATATGCTCCATATTTCAATACAAAATGGCTAGTGTTTTTTGTAACATGAGTGCACTGCAAAGCATGCCAGTGAATCACAGCATTTATATCAGGTTTTATTGTCTGCGGGCAACGAGGTAATGAAATTGAAACTGCATTTTATCACAAATTTCACCTCTGCAGTATAACTATACATTGTATATTATGGAATCATAATGGGGCTCAAATATGTACAACGTGAACGGTCATTGGTGAAAATCTGCTAAATCTGCAGACTAGGGCCCCGTTGCAGGAAGAGATACAATCGATTGTAAGTTGCAATTAATTGTAAGTCGGACAATTTGCCCGTTTCAACCAATCAGATTTGTGCATTAACAACGCATGATCTGACTTACAATAGATTGTATCTCTTTCTGCAACGGGGGCTTAGGTTTGTGAAATATTACAGTCAACGTTTACCGCTTTTGATACAGGTATTGAGTAACGAACAAGGTAGTCAAATGGAAGACATCGACAGTGATCAAGGAAACACACACGCGATACAAACTTATTTGTATTATCATTGCCAGTAAATTAAAGTGCTGTAATTTATGATTTTGTCCAAGTTGGACAAGACAAGTAAATCAAAATGGTTAGCTTAGTATGCTCTCGTCTGCTTGAAATAATAATTCACGAAACTGTTATGCTATATTACCATTGGGTCTTTTTATACGTACAAAAATGCACATTACTACCTATCCCTAAAAATATTCTTTCACGAGAAACCCACCAAAAATATTGTAACAATTTTTTATTTGTGCATGTTCGCCAAGCTAGATCTAGTCCGGCACATTAAACACTCTAGTGATCTACATTGTAAGTGGTCTATTTCATTGCGTAGTGACCCGTTTGATTTCATGAATTGAACTACTTTACTAAAATAATCACTGGTTATTGCTCAGTGATATATATGCCAAACAGGAATATTTCAGCCAGAAGAACTTTGCGTTAACGCATTGTGCTCCTACATGTATTTTGCACACATTTGTCTACATATAATGAAGGGCACATATAGGCAATGGTACGATAAAAGCAAGAACACTGTACAAGAAAATCATAATCCTACCACCATTATATACATTATTTACACTTTCCTGTCTAGAACACAACTCAAGAATAATCATTAGAAGTAGATTGTAAAATGATTGAAAAGCTGGGTTATTGAAGAATCCCATGAAATATTAAAATTGGGGGGAAATTAAACAGCATACTTCTCGCATGTTTTCCACAAAATATGTACATTAATCAAGTAAGCTGGCAATGTAGAAATTACATTTTTGTTGGGAATAAAATATCAAAAAATCGTAAAAAGAACAAATCTTCTGTTAATTGTTTTAAATGATATACTTCAATTACTCATAAGCAGAGTAAGAATGTTAGATCGTAAACATTCTGAATTAAATAGAGAGACTAGCTCACTTCTGATATAATTTCTTTTTAGTTAATTTTGATACAAAATTGCTATTACTGTGACACTGTGCTGGCAAAAGAGTTCAAAACATACAGATGTTCATGTAGACTTCAAGCTTTAATAAAGCGATTAAAACAGACAAAAAAGTTTGTAAACTTTTTGGTCTAATTCTCAGTGGGTTCAATTTAACTCTGGGTTAAAATTAAATCATGTCATATGGCATCATTCTCGATAATCTACCGATTAAAATAACCCAGGGTTCAATGTAACTCTCTGATGACAATTAGTTCTCATCTTTCGATGTCCGGTATACAAAATGAAGCATATTTGTTTCACTCAGAAGCTGATGTTAGATATTATAGTATAATAAACAGAATCTTATTTCTACAAGAAATATAAGTGATTTTATCCATCACACATTAATTTTTTTGCTTTTTACAAGAGCACTTTGCCATATTGGAGTCACTGAACAGATGTATTGTATATTTCACACCCCAATTCAAACAAAGTATGACAGAACTGCTTTTTAAAAGGCAAAAGTACACAAATTCATTTTACTGCAAGTTTTCATGAATGTTGATTAATGTTCAGATATTTCATCGTTTAAAGAGAAAAATAAATTTGGTGCTTCAGCTACTTATAACAGAAAATGTAATTCTCCTCCTAAGGAAGATTTGTTTTCTTTTTTTTACTAAGGACCTACATGGTTAACCCATTGCCCACGGGAACCTGGTGGGCCCTGTATTAACTCTATGGGTATAGGAAAATCTAGTAAGGAACAAGTTGATATAGATAGCATAGTAAGAAAAAGGAAAATAATGATCTATACAAAGATCAAGGTCAATATTGCTTTATTGCGTTTCTCTTACCATTCTATGTATGGAAAGCTTCAGCTAAATGTAAGTGGATTGTTTTTTCAATATGAATAAATAGAAAAATAAACAATAACAAAACACTGTGAAGTACCCTGTACACATTTCAGCCATTAAACGTTTACACAGCCTAATATCATATGAACGTACTACACTAACACATACCAACAACATTTTGGCAGGTCTGTACATCGTATGGTAACTTAAATATAAATCTCTTATGTACATACACTGTTCATTTATTGGAGAATGTAAACAAAAAAATGTAAACAAAAATGGTTGTCAATAATCGTTGCAAAAAAATCTATACTAGTTGATTTAAGTAAATGATTATGAACTGTTTAATTTTGTTCAATCACTGTTGGATATTATTTTATAAAAGAAATCATTGAGGCAAGAGGCTCAAAAAAGAAAGAAATAGGGCGCTGGAAATTAAATTCCATCATGAATTTTTTCATGTTGTTTCACCTAAACAACTTTCATTGGACACCCAAGTTCGAGAGGGATATTTTACACTAGGAAAACAAAAACATTTCAGAGTTTCAGACTTATTTTAAAAATAGATACAAATATTTTCTTAACTTTGGGGATGTTTGAGCGACGATACAGTCATTTCATTACTTTTGTTTCTCTTCAAGAGATACACATTTCACGAAATTGAAGGACTAGAGTTAATTATCGGGAGAGTCGCGTAGCTGTGGATCAGTCGAGACGATCATCCACAAACCGCATTCTGCCATGGTGCCATGTTACAAATGAGCAATATCTGCTCGGCTTAACGATCTTCCCGAGGATGTTGTTGGTGTTGTTCCCAACCAACAAACAGTCTCCAAGCCTTCAAAGATTCCGAAGGCTGCGCGCAAAGCTTCCTTCCGCGGAAGCTGGTCCATAACGTCCGTTTGTAAACCGCCCGTCTAGATCCACCACCGACGGTCTGGCGAGTCATCACTATGCAATCCCATCGTTTTGCGTTTAGAATAAAATATACACAAACTGAGCAAAAAACATTCGAACACTGTCTCCATCTAAAATTGTCCTGACGCTTTGTAAGGGGGCACTTTTTTCTTCAAGCGTTTCTATGGTAACGATCAGGAATGCAGATCAAACGAAGGAAGAGCGTGTCGTGTCTTTCTCAGGGGATGGGAGAGTCATAAACCCAGCCTCCTTTCGGTGGTGGTTCAGCACGGGGCCAAAGTCGGCTTCAGGCTGTATGGACTTGCGCAGTTTCTGCAGCAAAAATAAAGGAGAAGAAAATTAGGAAAGGCGTAGGAAAAATCTGTAAGGTAATAATGCTCAAATGCGCTTTGAGACTTCAGTGATAAAGCGCTACGTATATAAAAATATTAATATCATTAGACAGCAGAGCTACCAACATTGCAATTCAACAATCAGGAAGATTTAGGGAAATTTCATCAGAAATCAGGGAGATATCTATCAAATGCAATACAACCCAATGACAATAATCTTTCAATAATCAGGGAGATTGGCTGATGGGATGAAATCCGATGCAGTAATCTAATTGGTCTTTTTTTCAGGGAGTCTCCTGTGAAATCAGGGAGACTTGGCAGCTCTGAGACAGGTGTGACTGTTTTTGTTTTCTTTCCAGTAGTAGAAAGTGCCAGGCTTACCTCCTTTAGAGTTCCGTCCTGCTTGAGGATGAAGTAGATGGCGTAGGCGACGATGGGGACGAGGGAGGACAGAGTCATGAGCCAGCCGAGAGCCTCGGCCCATGGGGGGAATACGTAGTCGTCTCCATACCTGGTGGGCTGGTACATCGCCAGGGAGAAGATAGTGATAACCTGCGTTGAGGAGAATGGGGGGAGAGAAGGCAATGAATGTCAGAATGAATGTTGTATTCCAATTCATGTCACTTTGAAAAGTTTAGAATAAAACTAAATCTATTCATCAACTGGACTGCTCTCAAAATATTTGCGACAAGTTGTATAAATATAGTTTTGTTTCTATGAACTCATCCTGGATGAATCACAAAATCTACATCATCACTTTGAAATTGTTTATTCATTTCGATTCTGGCAGCGGACGTGAGTTTTCTATGTTTTCTACATCTTGTTTTCTTGTCTTTTTATTTAGAACATAATAAAGGTAATATTATTATATGCAATGAGTCTCTTGAATTGCCAGTGTGGCTACTAGTATTATTATCAACTAAAATATTCGAAAATTTGTTATATAATTTGTATACATTATTATGACTACTACATGTGTAAGCATTGCCTTTATCATAACAAACTACAATCATTAGATATATCATTACCACCTCCATGGTGTGAGAAATGGTCTGGTCAAATTTTGAATAGCATTATAACTTTTCTCCACCGAATCCCTGAAATTGTTTCAAATTTATTTTGTATAATCTGAAACAGAAGCACCAAAATGTTTTTTCCTTTTTTTGGTTTGCTCTTCTACCTGCTTATTGCAGGAAGAGATACAATCGACTGTAAGTTCCATTTGATTGTAAGTCAGAAACTTTGCGCGTTTCAACCAATCAGATTCGCGTATTCAGAACACATGATTTGACTTACGATTAATTGTAACTTACAAACGATTGTATCTCTTTCTGCAATGGGGGCCCAGGTCTAGAAATTTATGAAACTCACCACAAGGAAAACGGGAGAGACGTATTTCCACATCAGCTTCCAGTAAATTGAGGGGCGGAAGCCAATCATAACAACGATGTTATCAAGATATCTATCAACACCTGTAAGCAAGAAAGCAGAAATAAAAACAGACATATTTAGCAAACGTCTTGTCATATATGTACAGTAAAACAAATAAAGATGATGAATGATTTAAGAGTGATGATGATCCACAGTGCTTGTACGGTGCTAAAGTTTTTAATGATATAAAGATGTTTTACAACTGCTCTGAACATGATGTTTTGCTGTATTTACCATGTTAATAAGATAAAATGTTCAATCTTCAAATCTAAACAAGCCATGAACATATGTTGGATTTTTTTCTTCTTGAAGTACTTAAACAGGAGATCATGAAGATCCATTGTTCAATTTACACATTTTAAACAAGTCAGAAAAAAATGTTGAATATTGTTCCAAAAAGTACTGATTTTACTCACCATAAATCCAGGAGATAACGAAAGATTCCAACATGCCGATAAAGAGCAAAGAAAGTCCACCAGAGAAGTCATTCATCAGTGTAACGAGGAACATTCCACCCTGAAGAAAAAAAAGGAAAACAAATAAAAATACATTCATAAATCGCATTGTTATCTTTATGTTACGCTGACTGCATCAATCAATCAATGTGTATCGTTACAAATGACATGAGTAACATTCCATCATCAACCAAACTGTATTTATAATAATATGGTGTCATTTACAACAGATCTATGCGTCTAACTACATCAAAAGCTATCATATCTCACAACTACAGCATCGTGACATTTGCCATCAGTTTCTCAAGTACAAAAATAATTATTCTTCCGTTACCATAAGCCAAACAAACAACAGGGTACAAGAGAAGTGTGAAAGTTCCAGGTGATTTTAGATAAATATGACAAAGTGAGTGGATAAACTAAATAAGAATGCTTATTGCACCCACCTCACAAACCAGCGGCAGACCCAGAAGGAAACAGATGATGGACATCGTGGCGGTGATCATCCACTTATACGTTCTAAACTTGGGGCTGTATTTCTCCAGCTCGTCGGCAAGACCGGTGATCACCGTCTCAAACTGGCAGAACTGAATTAAGAAAGAAAGAAAAAGTTCATCAAACTTAGTATTGCAAAGCTTTCTGAAGATTAATATCAATCAACAAGAACAAAAACCAAATTATTATTTTTATCATCATCATCATCATCATCAATAAGAATTCATTAAGATTTGTGCTTTTTGAAGAGTACATTTCCTCAAAAAATTTGATGAAAAAGGTCTGTAATATGATTTCTCTGCACTTTCTTATCATTAGTTTTCAAAGAGCTCGATATGATGAAAATGGCTGAATGGAAAAATACTATAGAACTGATGTGCATAGCACTTTATCAAATATCGGTTATTAGTTTGTATTAATTATTAAAATGGTTTGAAACTGACCTGGCTTCCAAGACCAAGCATGAACAGCATGATGAAGAAGAGGATAGACCAGAGAGGGGAGAGGGGCATCTTGGCGATGGCTTCAGGGTAGGCTACAAAAGCTAGACCAGGTCCTGTTGGGGGAAGACGGAGAGAAGTTATTATCTATGAATAAATTAGTTATCAATATAGTAATCATTAATA
Organism: Echinarachnius parma; assembly: GCA_037951105.1. Lineage (NCBI taxonomy): Eukaryota > Metazoa > Echinodermata > Echinoidea > Clypeasteroida > Echinarachniidae > Echinarachnius > Echinarachnius parma. Next base: position 8,331 of record JBAMJV010003770.1, on the reverse strand, counting down.
ATTAATGATTAATGTATTACTTGTATGATATTACATTATCATCATCATCTATATCATTACAATTAACTGCATTTATCATCATCATCATAATATTCAACAGCATCGTTATCATTAACATTATCATCATCATTAACATTAATAATCATCATTAACTTTGTTATTATCATCCTCATCATATTCGTTGTCACCTAGACAATCATTACAACTGTCATCATTATCCCTAATAACGTTATGGAATTTGTTGGTTATCTATCTTCACATTATCAAGTTGAAATCCTACAATGTATTTTTTTTGGCAAAAAAAATGTGAAAGTATTGCGCTTACCTGACGTAGCGACGTCTGCAACGCTGACTCCAGCCTCGTATGCCATAAATCCAAGTACAGAGAAGATAACAAAACCGGCCAGAACACTCGTCAAACAGTTGATGACCGATACAATCAGAGCATCCCTAAACGGAGAAATAAAAGAAGAAGTAAATAACGGGTAATCTTACATTTTCATACATGGATTACTTAGACTAGAGTATAAATGATTGTCACATTTAGTCAACAAAATTGGTTCAATATATTCAAATGGCGTACATAAAAGGAACATCTTTGAAATGACATTGAAAGAAAATGGGTATGCCCAGCCCCACATGCACATTTCCCTGTAAGTGTAGGCAATTGGTTAACTGTACCTGTAGCAGTTGTTCTTGAACTTGTTGTAGCTGGACAGTGTGTGCAGAGAACCAAAGGCGACTCCGAGGGAGAAGAAGATCTGGGTAGCTGCATCTTGCCAAACCTATAGTAGAGAAAGAAAGAAATATTGATAATAAAGGTTCACTGTACAGGTCCAGACAAGCAGTATATATCACGAAACCAAATAAATACATTTGACTTTCATACTAGTTACAAATGAAAATTGACTTTGAAATGAATTTACTTTTACTTACTTACATAAAATGAAATAGATGAAGATACACACAAATGTAAACACCAGTAAGACAAAGTTTATCTCAACAACATTTTTTTTAATATAAACTCAACCCTGAAATCTCATTAAATTACTTCTAATCTGTTAGATACAACAAAAGTGCACAAAAGAAAAGAAATGTAATTAATGAATTAAATTTACTTGTCATAAAAACACCTTTATTGGCAGGTATTAAAGATTGTATTTTTACCTGTGGCGATGTTAGCTTTGAGAGGTCGGGCTTCATGTAGAAGATGACTCCATCAATAGCGCCATTTAGTGTTGCGCCTCGGATAAGGAGGCAGAAGAGGACGAAGTAGGGGAAGGTGCTGGTCAAGTACACAACCTGCGGAGTGAAAAATAAGAATATTAAGGAAATGGATAACATTACTCTAAAGGTCATTTTATCAACATCAGGTTGGAAAATGTTCTACCCATTACTTGCTAGATATTGCAATCCCCATAGAGAATACAGTGTCCATCATGTTAAGTTCATATTTACTTGGGCAATGGGTTCAGTTACATACATGTAGGTATGACTACCAGGTTTCTTACTAATTTCACATTATTCAGTGGTTGCTTACAAGCCAACATTCTTGTTCTGGTTTTTTACTAGGGCGAATAAACATTCTTGCTTGTTTATTACAAGCCAACATTCTTGTTCTGGTTTTTTACTAGGGCGAATAAACATTCTTGCTTGTTTCTTACAAGCCAACATTCTTTCTTTTGTTTTCTCTTGTCTCTCTCCAGTTGTACAAGGTAATGAACATATTTTCACCTAAGGCAATGTAAATTCCTTTCTTTGCTTGTTTTTTTTTTAGCAAGCTTGCATTCTTGTTTTCTAATGAAGTATTTTCTGCACTTGTATTATAATTATCTTTATTTTTACATATTATAGGTGTGGAAGGTATCACTAGCTTGAAAGAGTACTTAACAAGATTCCCCTTCATCAGTTTATTGACATGTACATCAACATCATCCTCCTCCTCCCCTTCCTCCTTACCTTGCCGGATGTCTTGATACCCTTGATGAGGCAGAAGAAAGTGATGACCCATGCAGCCAGGAGGCAGAGGACAAGCTTCCACTTCAACGCTCCCAGCTCGTGAACTCCGCTGCTAATGTCCAACACGTGGTTGCTACAGAAAAACAAAATACAGAGAGAAACCATGGTTATCTCAGCTGTTATTATTAACACCTTGAGTGTCACTGTCAATATACAGGATTTCATAGAGCTGCTATATCCCTGGCAAGCTATGAGTCAAACACGTGTAGGGGTAGGCTATTAAGGAGATTGGCTGTGGATGTGGAGTTAGGGCCGAAAACAAGCTTGAGCCTTAGTCAAATCTCACATTCTATTTTGTAAGACTTAATGATCTCTTCTTACAAACTTGGTGCACAAAATATATGCAAGAATCTCTGGGATGGAAGAAGGCAGATTAAGCAGAAGGAGAAGAAGAACAGACAGAATTCACCATTAGTATTCTTCACTAGGTGGCTTGGCGTTTTGTAAGATAACAGATTTAATGATCTCCTACAAACTTGGCAGCGCAACAAAACAGAAGAACATAATTATCAAAACTCACTAGAAGTATTCTTCGCTGGGTGGCTTGGGGTCCAGCAGCAGACTAGTAAGGTTGAACGTTGTGTTGGCGTTCCGGTCGATGGTGCAGTTGTCTGTGTTCCAGCCGTGTCCGCAGCTCGCCCAGGGGAGCACGGACGTCAGCGAGGAGAACAGATAGAAGATGGTGTAGGCAAGGATGACCTGGTAGTAGATGGAGACCAGGAAGCAGATCACCAACATGCCGTAGCCAATTCCTGGAGGAAAATAGAAACAGATGAAAAGATTGTCTTTAATAGTATGAGTAAAGATGTGAGGTAGATCAACATCTAAATGTCTTTAATAATATGACTAAAGAGGAAAGACGTGAAGCAGATCACCAACATGCCTTAGCCAATTCTTGGAGGGATAAACAGATCAAAAGATTGTGAGAATGTTCTAATAGATACCAGTTCATCCAACATATCAACGCCTTATACTACTAATAGTATCAATATGAATCTGTCTGTAACCTTTCAAACTAATACAAAAATTACCATTATTTAAAATAACATACATGTGAAAAATATTTCTTCTGTGAATCTTGCTCACCTTTGAAGACGGGGCAGATCTTCCAGATGCCCAGACAGCCGCGACTGGTGAACTGACCGAAGCTCAACTCCATGAAGAAGAGAGGAAGGCCAGCGATCACCAGCATGATGAGGTACGGGATCAGGAACGCTCCTAAAAGAAGAGAAACAAAGTAAAGTAACTTGATACATTATTTTGGATATTTACAAGAACTTTTTTATGATGCCAAGACTGGTAAATTGCTCAACTCCATGTGGAACAGGATCAGAAATGTTCCTAAAGAAAGAAACTCACATTATTTAAGATATCTACCAGAATGCAAAGACTAGTGATATGTTCAAATCTGCTCAGGACTATCTAATGAATATTGATCAAAATTAAATCTAAATATCTTTAATTAAACTAACATATTTAATACAAGCGGCAATCACTCACATGCTAAAGCACAAAGGTTATTAAAACATATCCCCCCTTTTTAGAAGAATTTATTTCTAATTATATGCATTTACTAGTAATTAGCCCTGTAAACCATGTGAAATAACTTTCAGAGCACACAACAATAATCGCTTTTCTTTCAGGTTTAATTATACCTAAGTTGACTGGACTTTCAACTGCTATTATTAGGATAATTAGCAAAGAGGGGGGAGAAAACCAATTTACATCATTTAGAATTTAAAGTGTTTAATAATGGAAGTTCTGAACATATAAAGCCGTTTCCTCCCAGATATGAATATTCCCATGACGCAAATACATTACACACCAGAATCCTGGAGGCAATGATTTAATAATTAATAGTGTTCATTAACAATCTACCAGGCTTTTGGTGCTTTATCTGTTGATATCAAATTTCAAATTTGATTGTAAAATAAAACCATATTGTTCTATTTTATGCAAGGATAACGATCTACCAGGCTTTTGGTGCTTTATCTGTTGATATCAAATTAAATCAAACCATATTGTTCAGTTTTATGCCAGGAGGCTAGACTGTTTAGTAGACATGAAATCAATGATGGTACTCTACTGTATGTCTGATTGAGACTTGTCACTGTGTGAGGCATACTCTTTATTGTTCCAGGGAAAAAAAAAAAAATCAAATTTATAATTTGGAGGCTACATTTCTACCTGCATGAAAATGGCACACTTAAAATGTGTTTTGCATTGAACTCTATGCAGATTTATGGGGTCCCCTTTATGATCAATAGTGGCTTTTGGAGGCATTTACGCCTGTGTATTTTTTCCCCCTAATTTTTCATTATCAATACATACTGATGAAATGATAATACTTCATGAGCATAGACAAAATAGCAACTTATTACTATCCATCTGCATAAGCATTTAAATATTAAAATATATATCATTGAAGTTGTTAGTAATATAATTCCTGGTTTGTTTTGGCATTCTATTGCTGAAATTTCAAAATAACTTCTTCATAAAAGACAAAGAAATGTCCCAATGATATATCCATGTGCATTAAAGCAAACAGACCTAAAGTTGGCACTAAACACTGTTAAATAAACACATACGTGTGCTCTTACGTACATGTTACATGTATAATAGTACAATATGTACAAAACATGTCAATTGATTTTTTTCTTTCCCGCCTCAAATAAGCTGTAATTATTGATTGCAACCTGTGAACTCTCTTATCTTGCCATCTCTTTATGTCCCACGATTGTAACCACTTATTGTTCACTCCCACCACAATACCTGGGGATACAAAGCTGCTCGATACGCTTAAACAGGCAACGAAGACCTTACTATCTAGTTGGCTAATTAACAACTTATGAAGGTTTTTTTGTGTGTGTGTGTGTGTGTGTGTGTAACAAAATATCTCTTTACAATCATTGCCAAGAATAATATTCTTTCTGCAATGCAGTGGTTTTGCATGGAATTTTGATATCAAGTAAGCTTGGACGTAAAGGGGAAGGAAAGGCTGGAATTTTATCTTGCTGTAACTGCTAAGTGCAGAATTCCTGTCACTTTTAGTCGTATATTTCCTCTTTGGTATCACAATGTTTTTGAAACCACTATCAACTGTTTTGACTCCAATGCTCAGTCAAAACAGTTGATAGTGGTTTCAAAAACATTGATTATTAGTGCTGTCACTTTTAGTCGTATATTTCCTCTTTGGTATCACAATGTTTTTTGAAACTGCTATCAACTGTTTTGACTCCAATGCTCCGTCAAAACAGTTGATAGTGGTTTATTATAAAAAACATTGATTATTTCCATTATCAGTGATACCACCATTATCAGTGATACCACTGATAATCAGTGATACCACCCCCCAAATGCCTTAAATTTCAGAGTGCTATTTTCATGCAGCTAGGCGAGCTTGAAAGCTAGCCCCTGAAAAATATGCATTTTTTGCCCCTGATGCAGTCAACAAAGCGTACCTCCACCATTCTGGTAGCAGAGGAAGGGGGAATCGCCACACGTTGCCGATGCCACCGCGTAGCTGACTGCAGACAGAAAGGAAGTCCCACCTTGCTGCCCTCACTTGCCCCTCGCGCTGGTGGTCCTCATCGGTGATGCGTGAGAGGGGTGATCCGATTGGCTTGGCGGCGGCTCGCTGGTGTTGAGGTGCAAGTACTGGTGATGATCCTTCGGGGATGGGGGCCAGTGTCGAGGGCCGAGGATCCATCGGCATCATCTCATCCAGAGGCTTCTGTCTAACATATAAACAGACAAAAACGGGGGAATGTTTGGTTAAAAAATTGAACGATGATAATTTCAAAGTAAAAATAAAACAAAAGAGGAACATTTGGTAATAAAATCAATTAAAAAAAGTCAAAAGGAAATACAGAACCATCTGAAATTAAGTGTTAGAAATGTGTTCATTGGAAAGCTACTCGAATTCTTAATCTTTATTGAAAACCTCTAAATCATCAATGTTACTGTAGTAACAACAAAAACAAAACAGGTGACCTATGACCCCATGATGTGGACATTTTGTGCGCCACAAGAAAATTATTTGTGCTAATTTTACTCTTTTTTTTTAATGGGGAACTAGTTTGAGATGCATCAATGTTCTTTTACTCATCACTTTCAGAGAGAGTTGTAACTGTAAAGGTAGGTAGATAAATCTCACTTCTGCAGTACATGCATCCAGGGTAAATATAATAGAATCATAAAAGATAAAGAGAATAATATGGTAGATCAATTATCACTAATCTCCCGGAATATCCGATGTAAGTACTTGATGTTTGATCATATCTCTTTGATTTTATTGTTGATTTGTGACCTTCAAAAAGAGTCATTTTACACTTTGAAGTTATCTCCCTTCATCTCGTGCCAAAACTTTTCCTTCCTAAAAAATCATCAAGCGACTGCTGTTATCCGACAGACAATTCCACGTATGACTCACATCAGGGGTTTTAGCTACGGGGGAGGGGGCAAGTCATTAGCCCCCCCCCCCCCCCCCCCCCCCCCCCCCCCCCCAAAAAAAAAAACCCTTTATAAAATACATAAAGTGTGCCCCCAATCACTTCGACCACGCTACGGCACCGACTCGCTTTCAATTCGAATCAATTCAATTCCATGTATGTAACTCGCGCTGTGGAGGGACAGCAGAAAAAAAAAGAAAACTCGCATTGCTGCAAGACCTAACAAAAAAAGAGGCTGACTTTCAAATTAGCTAGTTGTCAGACTCGTGCCTCATAAATATGCACGAGTTCCGATACGTGCCGAAACGCGCGGAAGGCCAGAGGCAGGCAAAAGGGGAAAGTGATATTATTGAGAGAAAATTAAAGCACCCCAAAGAGAAGAAAAGAAGATATGTAATACAGCTCATCAAATTCGAAGTAGGCACGCGCGTTTTCTTTATTCCTTACGATCAACTTTATTAATAATTTTTCATAGGTAGTAGACCTACTTTGGAGTAATAAAAAAACAACACGATCTTCTTTACTATAACAGGCTTATTCATTGTATTCTACTTATACTTTCAGGACAAAAAAATCGATGAAACTGATAGCAAAATAATGGATGAGAACGGCCCACACACCAACCACGCAATTGCAATCGCCGTGAACACAGTAGTATTTTTTCAGCGGTACAATACAATGTTAATGGCGCCATTTGTGCGTGGGCGGGAAAATGCGTCCCCGCGTATGAGCTCCGTATACTATACTACTAAGTACCAAGAAGGACGTAACATACAATTTCCATCGCCGTGTTTTTATTGTTCATATTTGGGGAGAGAACATTTTCATGAGTTTTTTTTATAGGTTGTAATCGCATCGTGATAGATTGCAATGTCCCTTACAACTTGCAACGTATTGCGGGGATGCAAGCTCAACTTCTACGACAAAAACAACCGTTTAAAATCATTTGCTCTAATTAATTCAGTGACATCAACTGTCCGTTTTCTTTCGTTCTCTCTCAAATGTCTTTTATTCCAATTGTCGCATGCGAAATGTGAATCGCTTGTCTCGAATTTCTTGAAAACAATCCCGTGTGTAAGGTCTCAATTATAACCAAAAAAGTGCGAACCAAACGTCTGGAATGAATAGGGTGGCATATTTAAAGCCCCAATCAAGTACTGTATACTGAAGCTATAAATAATAAATACCAGCAATGTTTGTGCGTGTGTGTTGGGGGGGGGGGGGGGGGGGGGGGGGCGGGGGCGATTATGATTGATAATCACATCACGATCGCAGATACCACTCACAGATTTATCCAAGTTCCACCATGATGTTTACCTCATATTATTTTCCAAAAGAAAGTCAACGGTAATTAAGATGTAACGGAAGAACGCAGTTTGTAAAACAAACATCAAGAGCCTGAAATAGGTTTCTTATTAGTTCGCATTTAATGGAGCAAGTACCAACGTAAGCGGAAGCATTGACCATTTTCTAGATAGGTAATTGATAATTCTCTTCGGAAGGAGTAGGGGACATATTACCTAACTAAATATAGAAGGCCTATAATGAAGTGAGTATTCCCGATTACCGCATCAGCGAAACGAGATGCATGTTTGTACATCGAATTAAAAACAAAACGTAATGGCCATATTCCTGAAACCCATCTCGACAATCTCGGGTCACCCCTATGCCGACTTAACCCCAACTTTGAGTTTGAGAACAAAATCATAACCGTATCCAATAGTATGCAGTTCTGTGGATGGATCTTACTTATGTCGGCTCAAGGATGTCGGCTTTAGTGTGAACGGAGTTAGACTCGCCCGTTTGATCAGCGTTTGCATTACGTGGGCGAGCTCGATATGGTAATGGTATATATCCCAAG